>JAAAKQ030221994.1:0-11331 GCA_010016005.3 Zanna intricata | reverse complement strand
CTCACTCACTCTCTCGCTCGCTCTCTCTTTATGGTTTACATGCAAAATCTATTAGCAACTAAAACAAAAAAATACATTTTTATGATACAAAATACCGTTCAAATAAATTGCAATACAAAAGAGGAATTAGTTTTCATGACGTTTGATATATTTTAAACTGCACAATCATCTATACGAAGCTTAGTATAACATGTATAATATTTTACAACATTGGAAAATTTACTGATACTATATTCATAATCTTTCTATGAAATTCTTTATTGCCATTTCATTTCTCACTTTACACTCCTGAACACGCCCTGTTATGAAGGTACAATATACAAGCACGTGAGTTCGTAAGAATCAAAATACACAAAAAAAAAAAAAAAAAATGTTCCTACAATAAACTAACAAGTTTTATGACAAACAACTTCATTATTAGTTAAAAGGAAAAGTTTACATGAATTTAATAACAGATTTATATAACATATAAAACATGATATCTTTTAGATTAAAATTTCATACCCAAAATTTATTCTACGAAAAAAAAAATTTATTATAAAGAATTTATTTCGTTAAGATAAACGACTCAACTTTTTTACAACACCGATTATATTTGTTTTATTTTATATTTATAGCTTAATTTCCTTTTATATAAAGTCGTACATCAAAAATAAATGCCTATTTGGAACAATAATATAGCACGACCGAAAAAAATTTTCCCAGTACCACCGAGTTAAACGTCGTAACAAGGAACAGACACATTTTAAAAGAGGCGGAAGATATGTGTGTATTTTTTATTGCGCTGTTACGTTATACGTATAAGAATTGGGTGGATGTAAAAATCTTTTTTACGTTATATTCTCGATTTAGAGACCAACTCTGATTCCAACGCCCTATTTTGTATGCAACATAGTTGCTGAGATGTAAACCCTTTCCCCTCTCGTCCTAAACAATGCCCCCGACTTTTATATTCAGATCTGTAATACAAAAACCAATAAGTCTGTGTACAGTTATAAAGACCATACTAGAAGCTACCCATACGAGCTACTAGCATCAGCTTTCTGAGATCCGTTCAACTACATCAGTTAATGTAAAATATTTCTCCGGTATCAAAGTTAAATATAATAAAAACTACATACGTATACAAAATTTATATCATAGATAGAAAGACATAAAATATTGTTACAAAAGAAGAAAGCTCGTATCTCCTCCAGCGATTTAAGAAATTTATTATACATTTTACATTTCATCTATTTACCATCGTTACAACAAACCATCTAAATATTTGTAAAAAAATAAGGATTAAGCATTAAACCTTCAGAAATAACAGGGACATAATAATGTAAGATAAACAGGAATACCTATTTAGAAACCCTAATTAATATAAAATAAAGCCAAGATTAATATAATTTAACAAAAACGCAGAGCTAAAGAGAAAAATAAGACCCGTTTAATTATTAAAAATAAACTTTATGAATTTCATTTTTATAAAATTTGCATCGTATTCCTCTCGTATCGAATTTAATGATGATGGTCTTTTCCTGTTACCGCAAGAACGTCACCTATCACTAAAAATTATTAAAAGTTTTTATATAATTATTCTGTTATATACTTTTGAAAACCAGTCCAGTCCGTAAGGCCGATTATAATTCAGAATTTGATTGTTTTTCTATCTTGAGCCTACAATTCCTTAATAGCAAGAACTTGAAATAAGTGATTAAATTAGACCAGAAAACTGATTTTGATAGCCATCTAAAATAAACTATACTACTTTTGTAAACATAATCGAACAAATTTACGATTAAACAGTTGAGGAAAATAACAGCTATTGAAATTAAAGTAAGTTTTTTTTTCTCATCTTCGCATGACAATACTTCGTCAGTTTATTCAGTTTGTAGGATTATAGTACAAGATATAAAATTAAGTGGATGAGAGGCTATTTTGTTTTTTTTTTAGCCTCTATAATTTCACGTAAGTGATGAAGCATTCAAATCTAATCGCTAAATGATTTTGTTCGAACGTGAGTGGATGGATCAATCACTAACTGTACCGTCTTTTTTATCAAAGCAAATGAAGCTTCATAAAATAAATGAGGATTTGCATAACTATATATTTTATCTAGGTAAATTATGACACGTCACCAATCATGTTTGTATTAATTTGAAGTTATAATTTATAGGCTATTTCGTCTAGTTCTATGTATTTTTTTTTTAACAAAATATTAAAAATATTGTAGATTTTTTATAAAATATAAAACATGTAATTAAGAGCAGTTCATGTTTAATAGGAACATGTTAACATCCATATTAGCTATTTGCCAAAGCACACAAAATCATATATTTTAATTAGAATAAACTAGGGTTAATGGCTTTTCGGTGCGTGAATGTAGTACGTTGCCCTTCCGTTCAACTTATTTTTAAATCAAGGTTACGCAATTTAAGGGACTTTGGAATTAGAATTGAATTGCTTAAATTTAAAGAATCGCTTTGTAATCATCGAATGATATGACTTAATAAGTGTGGTAAAAATTATACATCGGAAACAATCGGGATCTAGAATTAGATTAAATAAGATGAAATATAAGAAGATTCACTGATTCGTGATGCACACTAAGTTATCGTTCATACAGAAAATAATGAAGTAGTATCAACTGAATGATTATCTAAACTAGATACGAGTAACTGGAAAATAACTACATACACTGGATTCGAACCAACAAGAGTATTTTCACACAAGAGTAATAATTATCAATAATAATCACCTAAACGGTGGATTTTTAATATTCACTTGATTTCATGCGAAACAGTAAATGGTGAATCAAGAATATGATTTAATACTATGAATATTCATTCAATGGTGGTGTATAAATCCTGACTTTGTAACATTTTTTTTTTTTTGGTAATTTTTGCAAATCATAAATTTTTTTGCTTTTAAACAACGTAAACCAGAGTAAAGCATAACTAGCAATATCAGAATAAAGAAAAATATAGTATTTTTAATCCGTTTCATTTATGTTTGGAATAAACGTAAACAAACCGTTCCAGCGAAACGTAATATTATTCTTAACATGATGGATGAGCATATGAATTTATCGTATGCCTTCCATTACAAACTTCATCACCGATAAGAAAAGTAGAGATAATCAATTTAAGAAAAATTTTGTTATTAGAGGCCTATATTAATATTAATAATATAAAAAAATATAATAATTATAAATAATATTATATAAAAATAATAATTATAAATTAATGAATAATAATATAATCATTATAAATAGTATTATATTTATAATACAATATTGGAATATGCCGCGTTAACTATTTTTAGTGAAAAATAAAATTATATATATGTGGTTTGTATGTGTGTACCAGTTTGGAATTCTATTCTTATTTTAGGAATATACCGAACAATGTTAATGAATATTAGTGTAATTAAGATATTGGAATACTGTGATTAAAATCTTACTAATAATGAGAAATGGTTAAAAAAAAGAAAAAGAAAGATTTATTATATTACAGCTAAAAGAACAAAATTGATTTCAATAAACAAAAGTAAACCATTTAAAGCTTATATTATATAAATTACTTAAAACGTTATACACTGCTACCATATTCTACCAGGTACTGTCTAAAAGTTAGTTTCTTGCTCTCTTTGCAGCCACACGATGCTCATGTTTCATCACAAAATCCCCCTGAGCAATAAATTTTCATTTCTGCTAAAGGAAAATCCATTTACATTTTAGTTTTACTCTTTTTTTTTTATAGCATACAATTTGATATATACTTCAATGAATATAACGTCAAATTATATGCGAACATAATATTAATGCAAAATATGAGTAATCTTAATAGAAATTTCTCATAATATTGCTTATTTTACAGAACTGCATATCAGTTCATAAATAATATATTTATATATATATATATATATAATGAACATAAAATTCTATAATAATGAAATATACGTTTAAAAAGTAATAAATTGTTAACAAATTTTTAAATGTCATCTGTAAACAGAAACTTACACTACATAATAATGATAATATCTTGTCTATATCTTATCAGAAATAAGTGTTCTCTATGTTCTAATAAGGAATAAAAAAAACTCAAATATAAATCTTAATATTTAAAAAAAAATTAATGAATGTGAAGGCTAATTAAATGTTTTTGGATCTTTATAAAAAAAAAAAAAATGAACAAACAAAAATTATGGCTATCTAAATATTAAACTAGTATGTTAAGACCAAGTAAATATCACTGGACTAAATGATTTCAAGGAAAACAAAAAAATGATAAAATGGTCTAATAGGAGTATTATTGAAGATAATAATATTAGTTATTTTATTAAATTAAACTTAGTTAATATTTGTTAAAAATATGTGTAAAAATATTATAACAAAGTTACTCATATAACAAGTTATAAAGCAAGATATGACACACATATTCCATGATCTTACTAAGAAAATGTTAAATGATGTTATTGACGCAATGGAGAAGCTGGTGCGAGTTGATTGTGCGCACGCGTCGAACAATTTACATCTACCTAAAAACAAACTCCTGAAAGTTTATGAGTGAGAATTTGTCTGCATGCGTACTTTTCATTGATTACCATCTATCAATTTTTTTATAACAGGTATATTTTATCACAAGGAAAGATTGTAAGTTTATCTGACTTCAACGAATATATATATAACTTTTCTGTTGGTACTCCTATAACTGTATAATGTTTTTTTACGGGACGTACAATAAAAGTTAAAAAAAAATAAAAATGTTATGTAAAAATATGAAATTAAAAAAAAAACATGTAGAAAAAATTATGAACTTTTTTAACAGTAAGAAAAATATACATTTTTAAACAGATTATTTATTTTTATCAATATTCATAGAAATAATTTGTTACTGCAATCTTTCTTTCCAAATAATTACTATTACTATAGAAACGATCTAAATGAAGACGTAACTCCCTCTTTTTTATAAAAATTTGTTTTTAATAATATGTGAGCTATTGAATCTGAAGATAATAATTAACTAATGAAGCATATGTAGTAATTTTTCAGATATTCGATGTCTCATCATCGAAGCTAATTGTTTATGCAAGCCACAGTTACTGTATGACTTAGTGATGGTAACATGTACCAAGGACTATTTATGCTTTCTGTTTTGTGCTAGGGTGATATTGTATTAATATGTAATTATTGTACTTTTCATTGGGAGGGATCTTGCCTTTTGATTGGATATAATTTGCATTATTAATCTTAATACGCCTTATTTGTATATTTGTTTTTTACTGACACTAAGTCATCGTTTTTGTAAGATATATTTTTATGTACTTTTACATATTCCTTATTTGCTTGTTGCTATCGCAGTCGGTGCAGTTATTAATCATGTATTGTGATTACATAATGACTTTAGCAATAAAAATTTTTTTACAAAAAGTAGTTAATTAATATTCGCAAAATTATCATAAAAACTATAATCTTATTATGCAATATTTGGAGACGATTTCGTTCCCCCCCCCCAATGTATCCCACACCTCCTGACCTTTTTAATTAAAAATCTAATAGCATCAATGCAGCTGCTATAAAAATATTATACTCAAGTTTGGTGGAATTCGGTCAAAGTAGTTCTGGAATTTTAAGGCAATTTACAGCCAGCTTGCATATACGAACACACATTTTAACGCGGGAATTTCGTTGCCATTTTTCGGTTTTCTACGGTCCTTAGCTATCAATTCGGCAAGATTCTGTGAAAACCGGATATGCTCAAATTTTGACCCATCGCCATACTTTCTCTTCTACGTAGCTGTAACTCCTATGCAAACGGGAAAGTAAAACGAGAAAAAGAGCTTTCATTTTTTTAAATATTCCTTAAAGACTGATAGCATAATGAATTTATTTAGAAAATTATACCACTTAATATTTTAGTATTACCTGTAAAATCAAATAGTAATAAACAAAATGATAAATAATAATAGCAAATAAAAATTATAACAGCTTTTTTTCTAAATGAGTCCTTATAGCCCAATTTATTCCACCATTATGTTTATAAAGATAATGCTTATATATATATATATTCTTTATTTTTTTTTGTATTTTTTCTCTTTTAAATTCTTCAGTCTAAAGCTTCAGCTTATACCAGACTAAGCAGTGAACGTAAGGCGTTATGCATTACACAGTTTACCCAACCAGTTTAAATCAATGGTTCATTTCATTCAATTTAACACGATAAAAGAGATGTATTTTAATAACAGATTTACATCATTTCATAAGAAAATAAACGATATTTAAGGGAAGATAAAGATAGAAACAAAGTCTACCAAAAAGATCCTTTGATCTTACTTTCGTTTTGACTTTATAAATTTACAGTAAGGTCGATTAATTCTTGTACATCAAAAAGATTTTGCCATTAGGGTGCATGAGTTTATGCGTATATTCTTGTGCGTTTGTTTATCATATCATTCAATTTTTATATGCTATACCACATTCTATTTAATTTTCTATAACGTAGAATTTTTTTAAAAGGGGATTTTTTTTGCCATATTTTTATTAATTTGATATATCTAAAGAAGAAACGTTAAAACAAAATCAACTTTTATGATAAACATAAAGAATATAAATTTAATATACGTTTTTGGGAAGATGAAAAGTATAAACTAAACTATGACCATATAAAAAAAAAAGGTAATAATAATAATAGCCGCTGTTTGAAGATAAAATTAAATTATATAATAATTAAATTAGATTGTTATATTGCGCTAAATTACCTTAAATACGTCACGGAAATGTTTTTTTGTTAATAAAAAATATCGATTTTATCTCTTTGAAATACTTAGAAAGAACTTTTATTAAGTGAGAGAAGAAATTGCCATATAAATTGAAGTTCAGTTTCATTCAATTTTAATTTACTTTTCGTTTATTGTATACCAATAAAGCGGATCGTTATTTTATTATATTTTACAATAAATAATTCTTTTTTCTTATTCAGAAACTGACATGATCTGTCTTTATAATTAATCCGTAACATTCAAAGAACACAGGTAACATATATATTCAAATCAGTTTAAAATTAATTTCTCATTTTATTTTGATTAGAATTCGAGTCATGTAGCACTACAGAAGAGTTCTTAAAACTGATGATGAATAATAATCCTTACTTATTACAAGACTATATATTAATAGATTTTTGTAAATGTTTACCAGTGCTCTGGATCAAAAACAGCACATAGTGTAGTATTTTACTAAATGAATATTAACATAACTTAATGTAATATAATCACAAACACAAATAAGCATCTACTTCAAAAGAACAAAGCAGATACCTCTTCATTAAATAATAATGAAGATTAGAAAAAATTGACGATAATAAAAAAAAAAAAAGAAACATATTTATTGTGCAAACCAGATGGATAGGAAAAAACACTGAGAGGGTTAGGAAGAGGGGATGGAAACTAAGTCCCCTGTCATTTCCCCTCGAATTTGATGGATGATGCGAATGAAGGGACTAGTGATTTTTCACAACTCCTGTTTATTGAAACCATCCAGTAGAATTGAAAAATTATCTAAAATTAATTACAACGCCGGTTAAATTATACAACACATTCTCTCTTTTTTTTTTTATCTATTCACATCTACCTGAAATTTAATAATAAATACATTTTTTAGATCACATAACTCATACTTTTAAAAATAATCTAACCATAAACTTAAAACCCATTTTAAAATTATATTTATTCCTAAAATTAAAATAAATTTATATTTATTCTTACTTTCTAATTTTTTTTAAAAGCAATAAAAGAATTACATTTTTTTTTACGTTTCTTTTGGAATTAAACATCTTTCCTAATTCTTTCAAAATTTGTTAAGCCTTTCACCGGCAACCAACTAAAAACAAATAATTATTTCCAAATTTTACTTAAGATTTATTCTGTACAGTTCATATAAAAATGCATATTCAATAACGCGAAATAAAGATAAATACGGATAAATAAGAGAAATGTATATGCGCGCAAATAACAAACGCAGACGGAGAGAAGAGACAGGATGAAAGACAATCCTTTGCTGATTCATAATTATTTCCTCGAGATGTTCTCTAAGCATATTCTCGCTTCTGATTAATCACTACTAATTATAGTCATACGTATGTAATATAAATCTAGGTGAAGAGGATTTCAAGTACGGTATGCGTTGTTAGCAGTTCAAATATTAATGAACGCTTCATATTGATAAGTTATGCGGAAGCAAATTGAATACAAAACAACAAAACATATTTCAGTTAATACGATATGAAATATAACATAAATATTATTTTTTTAAATAAATAATAATAATACAAAAAGTAGTACTCAAGAATCTAACAAACGTTTTTAACAAGAAGGTAAAAGTAATAGAGACTCCACGTAAAAGAAAACTTGTACTTATTTGGCGTTAGTACGTACATATACTCCAAACAACAATCAAAAGTATCTTCTAGAGATGACTGGATTAGAGAAAATGATTCTAAGGGATTGCTACTGTTTTACACTATGGCTTCGGGAATTCAATGATTTAGTCCATCAGTAAGTGTCTTCAACGTTTCGGAGTCGTACCGCAGTATTACAAGCTTGGGTTTCATTTATTAAGCCTTTAAATTGTATAAAAACTTTCTCTAATGAACAGATCTCTTACTAGAATTATAGTATGCTGAGGGTAAAGGAGATCACTATCAAAAAGAGGTGTCACTCTATAATGCTATAAATCTAACTTGTCTAATATTTATAACCCCTTTGAAATAATTGTATCTTTTCCTCAATTATTCACTTAATCGCATATTTTATATCTCATAATTAAAAACCAAATTCTATAACTAGAATACATGGGAATATGAGTTATTCACTTACAATATTTATGATTTTATTATTAAAACATTTTATGAGATTTAAAAAACAATTAAATAAGATATCTAAGGGTGTTTACTTATTTTATTATTATATATTAAATTATTTATTCAAGGTAATCTTTCTAGATATATTAAAGATTGTCGTCATGAATGTGTCGACAATAAAATTATAGACAATTTTATATCCTTAGAACAACAATAAACTAGCATTACAGAATAAATAAATAGAAAAATAAATATTAAAAACATTTTTTCTAAAAAAAAATGTAATATAATTTTATTCAATAAAATAAATAAGAAAAAGAAAGCAATAACGAAATAAATGTAATATAAAATTTATTTATTTATATATATATATATATATATATATATGTATATATATGTACATACATACAAACATACAAAAATTCGGGAAAAAATAAAAATCCTTCCTCGAATACTAGAGAGTAGGTTGTAAGCGTAGGTCTGCAATGTAATGTTAAGTAATATAAAAAACAACAAATCAAATACGTTCGTAATATGAACAATTTAACACAATGGGGCTAGCATTAAAATATATAAAAGTTTCTACCCAAACTTTAATATGATTAATTTACCATAAAACTTTAAACGAAAATTGATATACATGCTAATTAATACTTTAATATATTTATAAACATTTTAACATAAACTTAAAGAGAAAGAAGGCATAATGGATTAATAAAATATTGCATCAAATAACTGACTACTATTTTCTAATGGTAGATCAATGGTCACGTCCCCAAAACAATTTTTCGCTGCATCTCGATTACTTATCTTTCTTTTCTTGACTTTGATTTTCATTTCGTTATGTTTTTAAACGACAAATTTGTAAGTAATGAAAATACCAAGAAATAAATTTATTAATTTTAGTACGTGCAAATGAGGAATTTTTAGCACGTTTTATCAGTTTTTAGATTCTCATGATATTCCATAAAATTTAACGTAACATGAAACGACCGCTTACCAATTAAATGGTTATATTTCACCTTACAAATTTTTTTTTAAGTTGTTATTTCAATGCATGATAAATTAACTTCGTTCAAAAGTTCCAAAAATAATCTAATAGTCCAAATTTTAAATTTCATCTTGATTTAACTTACATGAGATTAAGTTATATTTTTTATTAGACTTATTTTTAACTTAAGGTAACTTTAATCAGCTGTAACTTTATATTAACGCAGATTGCATAAATTTGTAATCCTGCATGTTATACGATACAAGAGCTAATAGTATCCACGAGAAAGCTTTTTATGAATTCGGTTAATATGAATGTACGTTGCAAAACACAATTATTTCAGTTGTAAACACCAAGCGTTTTATACGTACGTGGCCAAGTTACAGAACCAAATGATGAGAGGGTAAGGTGACTAGCTGAAGCACAGCGACTAGCGTCGAGTAGTTCTTTAGGTCTGTAACAGGGTGGCAATAAATTACACCTCTTTAATAAGAAGCGTTGTCGCCCAACGTCCAATTCTCGACCACAGCGTTATACCCTTCCCTGAATCACCCTGTAACCCCCTAGTACATGAGCTCGTTATGACCCTCAGATATACTTGTGGTAAATACGAGATGTCATCGTCTATCTTTAACCACAAACATTGACGCGCGCACACACATACACGTGCGCGCGCACGTATACGTACAAAGAGCTAAAATTCCTTCACATAATTGCCCGCATCCATCATTAAAAATAAAAGCTAAAAGCTTAATAAAAAAATATTGATCCATAATTACTTTCTAAAATAGAAATGTGTTCTAGTTCGTGGTAATTTACTTCGATTTACTTTCTTTAATGATGTCCACAGCAGTCTAAACTGACGATCAAAATTAAATAAATATAAGAGATGAGCTGCAATAAATAGTTGTCGAAATAAATAGCAAATACAATAAAATATAAAGGAATATATAATCATAAGACTATACGCAAATTTCGGATCTTAAACAATAATAATCAGTTGATACAGAAAAAGTAGAAATAAAAACAAAAACGAAACATACAATAAATAAATTCAAAAGAAATAAGGTAAGAAATAAACAAAAGAAAAATTCAATACTTTTAAAACACTATCAATTACTATTAATTAAATAAATACTATTAACACCATTAAAAACATGCTTTATAATGGATTTAAAAAACAAAACAAAAAAAGGATGTTATTTAAAAAAATATCAATACCGGTCTGAATAGTCTTTTACTTTCGACCAAACTTGCCAATCGCCATATTGCTCCGTTTCTATATTCGGTTGATGTTTTCAATTCGCAAATATTGATTTTTTGTTTTATTTATTACTTTTTAATTATTTCAAATACATTTGAATAATAATTAGAAACTAAACTTCTGGTATATAATTATTTTTTAAAGTTAATATTTATGTTACAACTAATTATTAGTTTACATTGTTTCGATATTTAAATTTACTTTTATCAATGTCTTTGTATTTATTTATTTTTTTT
>JAAAKQ030221972.1:0-11442 GCA_010016005.3 Zanna intricata | reverse complement strand
TGTTAGTTTCTAAAATGTTTTTTGTAATAAAAAAATATTTATGAGATAAAATAGTACTTTATTTAACAGCCTATTAGTTAGAGCTTTATAATAAATTAGTAGCAAGAGTGCAGTAGCTCAACTACTGCACTCTCAGAACAATTCAGAATGGGGTTGCCGGCCTCCGTGGTGCGAGTGGTAGCGTCTCGGCCTTTCATTCAGAGGTCCCGAGTTTGAATCCTGGTCAGGCATGGCATTTTTCACAAACGCTACAATTCACTCATCTCATCCTCTGAAGATATACCTTAACGGTGGTTCCAGAGGTTAAAAAAAAAAAAACTCAGAATGGGGTTGTTTGTTTTGGGAAAACGCAATAAAATTCACAATATTTTTTTTTTAAATAAAAAATTACCTTATATTTGTGAAGGTGTTTGTTTTACTGGAAATGTAAAAACGATGTTCAGAACTAAATTCAAATAGACGGAACAAAAATATTATTTAAAATGTCAAACTTTGTTTTTTCTTTTCTTTTCATTTTCTCAGTACTTTTTATGAATTTGGTCACTATTGCCGCCAGCGAGCGATAAAAATTTGCAAAAAAAATTATATATATATAATTTACATCAAAGAAGTGAAATTTAAGTATTTGCTGAATTAGATGTTCAGCAAATATTTCGTAACTTTCATTTCTTTGACACAAAATGATTTTATCATTTTATGTAAAATAGTTTCTACAGTACAATCACAGATTAATAATTCAATCAACAATTAGCCAAATATATACATAATATAGTATTTCTTATTTTATTAATTTAAAAAACTACAGTAATCTATCATTAGAAATGTGTCTCTCAAGAGTAATAATACCCAATATTATTTAAAGATAATAACTTTACAAAATTTTGAGAATTATTATACGATAATGAGAAACAATTTGCCAAAAAAGAAAAGTGAAATATTTTATTAAATAAAACTTTACTGATAATCTGAATAAAAATGTTCAATTCTGTTTAATTCAATACATAATCACTCTATTATTAATAACTCATAATTATAAGATTAAACTAACACAAGACAATTCTTTGTAAACTTATGGAAAACTTTGTAATTATAATTATACAAGAAAATTACTAAAATTAATTCTACAAATATATTGTATAAGGAAGAATTAAAATATTTTAAAACATATTGATGGTTAACAACGATTGAATAATCACGTGTGCTCTTTGAATCACCATAGTACAAGCATTAATGCTCGTAACAGATTTTTATTAAAAAAATAATTAAATTATAATTTACAAAAGGTGGAGGGGTGATATTATTAATTTATATAAACAACTAACCATATCAATTTAAAATATAATTAATCATCAACATAAAATATTATTTGTAAACATGATTTAAGAATCTTTTATATTTTCTTTGACGATTAAAATCATGATAAAACAAAGGGTTATTAGTAAATAATTTTATCATTGATAATATTAAAAAAAAAATAATCTTTTTTATTTTATAAGATGATGCTGAAAATAATTGTATTCATTATTTCTTTGGCAGCAATATATCTCAGAAACTGGAACTTACGACACAAATATTAACCAATGGTGAGCAGTAAATATCAAAGCAATACCACTGCACCTAAGGTGGAATTATATATAATAATTATATAAAATATTGAAATTATATAATGCCAAAAATTACATCGCAGGACTGCAATGAGCAACTAGCTGCTCACACCTTCTTTAAGAATATATTATTTTCCATATAAATCACGTAAACTTGATCAACAACACTAGCATTGTACTACGATCTAATGCGGTATAAAAAATTTTCTTTAATGGTAAGATTATCATTATCATTACCATTACACCAGATAGAATTCAGTAACACAAAGAAAAGACTTTTCATAACACAATAAAAATTAAATATAAAAAAATTACTACTGTAACATCATATTCATACTGTAATTATTACTGTAAGAATTTCTAATCTAACATTTTTAACTGCCTATTATTATTATTATTACATAACTTACTAATTAAATGGAATATTAATTAATTCTACAAGATTTGAATGACATGAAAATAAATTCTTAGCAATATAATAAAAAAACCACACATTAACATGTTATAATAATAATTCACATACAAATACAATAAACAATATTTTTAGTACATTTTAAAAATAGTATATTACATTAAATAATTTTAAAATAATTTACCGTTAATAATTATTAATTTGTACTTAAAAATTATTCTGTATTTTTTATTTATATCTTTTTTGTACTATATTACATTTATGTGAATATTGTAATATTTAAAAATGTTAATGCATTAGATTTTTTTTACTGTTACACGTAAAATAAATAACTTCAGTGCATTATGATGTATATTTACAATTAAACATAATGAATAAAGTACAATTTATTTTGTACGGCTACATATTCCATTTCTAGAGGTCTTCACTTTTTAAAATTGCCACATTTTATATTACAGATTCTAGAAAATAATCCCAGATAATGTTTACATTCTCCTTATTAATATTTACTGTTTTATTTTATTTTATAAGCGATTAAAATTAAAATCTATTACAGCCAAAATTGTGCAACTGAACTATACCACATGAATATCCAGTTAAACTAACATAATATGCCAATAGAAAAAATCTATCAGAAACAGATTAAGCTCAACTGCAAAATAAAAATGATAAAAAAGCATAAGTCTAAAATATTTCTGATAATAGCAATTTCTTACATTCTTAAAAGTTACATAATTCAAAAATTATACAAATAATAACAGGAAAAAGCTATTTGTTTATATACAACCCAATACATTTCCAATGCAACAGTTGTTCATTATAAAATCTTCAGCTTTAGAACGTCCAGTTTTTCATTTTGCCTGCATACAATGTATTCACATTTTTTCCATTAAACCAAGCATTCCCAGTACAACAGAAATTTACAAGATATTAATAAATAACAGTACCTGCATATAATTGATGAAGTATAATACAATTTATATAGAGAAAAAACATGAACATAAAGAAATATATGTCATGGTGGTGGAGCACTCACTTTCTATCATTTAAGTGACATACAAATTATTAATGGTCATCCGATATCAAACTATAAAACAACATAAAGCATAGTATAAATTTTTTGTTATATAAAACAAGAATTTTTTTTACAGTTCATTTTAAAGAGAAAAACCTTTTAACAAGTGAAGCATCTGGTAGAGGTTAACTTTTGTGGTTACGGAATCTATGGCAGTGGTACACAGAAGACCTCTTCAAGTGATGTTAGTGAAACCATAACAGCTAGCTTTTGTTAAGCGGTTACAAGACCAAAATAATTATGACTGCATTTTCAACTGTGAACATTAAAAAACCTTTAAACACTTTAAATGTTTATTATAAAAAAGGCGATTCAATTTACTGACACTAATCAAAATCTTACTCAATATGGTTAAGTTATGAACAATATTAAATTAATAAAACCGGTTACAAAAAGATTTAACGGTTTGGTTTCTTAAAACAAGTCAAGGCACATATAAAATAGCTCAACTTTACTTTAAATAACTTAAGAAAGTTTAAAACTGCAATGAAAATATTTATGTTACAAATAGAAGATACGATTTTAACAACTGAATTTGTAATAACATTTTGATAAATACTAATGAAAATAAAAGTAATTATATTGAATATTTTAACATGCATGAAATGTGGTACGGTATCAACAAAACAATACAAAAAAAAACACAGTTAAGTATTAGCAATTCAGAAAATTATAGTAAAATAATAATGTGGATATAATTACAATTGCTTAATAAAAGTGAAAACTGAACCCATGTGGAAAAATTTCTTAAAGAAAAAATCAAATAAATTTAGCAGTTAAGACATACTTAAAAAAACCTGATGACAAAAAAAAATATTCATATGTAAAATTAATTACATGATTTTTAAAATAAATTTTATAAAAATCACTATTAAGTTTATAAAGTTGGTTAATAATAACTTACCAAATAAAAAATAAAATGCACTGGCAGTGTAAATGGCAAGAAGTAAACAGTTTAATTTAATAATTAAAATTGTTTTTAATCTTTTAAAATTGTATACGAAAATTATGTATTAATGAAAAAAATTATTTAACAAAAATTGTAGCATTAATTTGAAATCTTGGATTCAGAGGCATTAGCTATTTTATTAAACCTCCAAATTATACTGTGTAAAAATTAAATTCTCCAAATCTTAAATTCACAATTAATTTAAGATTGGCATCAAACGTATAAAAATTTAATAATTGTTAATACTTACATCAGTTATATTACATCAAAATATGTTTATTGTTTTTAAGAATATTTAAAAAAATAAATAAAAATTACATGCATAATAAATTATACAGTAAATCCCAGTTACTTCCAAGTAAAAATTATATCATAACAAGAAGTCTGGTATCAACCTAATTCTAGAATTAATAATGTAAAATTGTAACTATTGAAAAAAATTAAAATAACTAAACAGCATTTAAATTATATAGAACATATTAAGTAATTAAAACCATATATACATAAAACTTGCATAAACCATGATGAAAAGTGTAACTGGGATTTACAGTACTCAAGGCAAAAAAGTAAAAACAAGGATAGTATTAATTCCAAAACAATTTTAATAACAAATTTAAAGCAATTCTAAAATATATTCATATAAGTCATACAGTGTTTATAAAGTTACATGGAAATAATTAATAAAATAAAATATAAACATCTGCAATTGCTTTAATCATTCAACTTGAAAAGAATATACCTCTCAACAAAAATTCATTCATGAATAAAATATTTATGACTGTATCCAATAAATACTACCATTAAATGCTAACAACTGGTAAAAAATGTTAGTAGATATCTTAACTTTATATCTTAACAGTAACAAATTTAGAAGAAAAGTACTTGTTGAAAATTGCAATCACTAATAATAGTGATCATAGTAACTACAATGATAACTATAATTTCATGAACGGCTTATGTACACACTTTATATACCATATTACAAAATGGCATGTTTTTGTTTGTTCACTGTTTAAACTACACAAATATTAACCTACACATAATGAAACTATGCTACTACACAAAATATCAAATACATACATTATACCAATACTGTTAAAAGTATTTCTTTTTTAACCTATACATAAATAAATACATAATCAGAAAACAAAAAGGAACATTTAATACGGCTGATGCCGTTGATACTGGTTTTCTCGGAATTTTCCACCTCCAGCACCAGTAGGAGCACTACCACTAACTACACCATATCCCCCTTGAAACCCATAGCCATTTCCACCGTAAGGTCCATAACCATAATCCGCATATCCACCATAATAATTTTCATAACCATCATAGCCATAACCACCAGTGTAAGCAGCTTGTGGATAGCCTTGCTGACCAAAACCATAAACTGGGTACATAACTTTCCCACTTCGGAAACCAGTTCCCATTGTCTCTGGGTTAAATATAACTTTCTTTACATCTACATTTTTACCATTAATTGTTTGTTTAGGAGATTTCAGTACTTTATAAACGATATCTTTACTTTCAAAGGTGATAAAACAAAAGCCTTTTCTTTGTTTTTTCTTTTTGTCCATAGGAGCTTGGTATTCAACAATACTACCAAACTGTGAAAAATAATCTTGTACTATTGAATCTGTCATTTCTGGTGTAAGCCCACCAACAAAGATCTTACAATTTAATGGTAACTGTTTTTTTGTTACCTTTTTTGGATCAATCTTTTTGTTACCGATGTAGTGTGTACCAGCAGATAACAATTCATCGATAACCTTTGAATTTTTAAAAGTTACAAAAGCAAACCCTCTCGATTGTCCAGAATATTGATCTACCTTAATGTTAACACTTTCAACCTCACCATATTTGCTGAAGTAATCTTTCACATCTTTTTCAGTCAGGTTGCGACCAAGACCGCCAACAAACAATTTTCTGTCATCATCGTGTCCGGGTCCAGAACCATTAGTTTGTCCAGCCATTATGAATACCTAATTAATTTAAATATAAGTATTATCACAAGAGTTCTTAATTTAAAATATAATATATTAAACTACTACGAAACTAATATAAATATCAAACCGGTACCAAAACAAACAACCCAAGCTAAAATGGCGGTAACCCACGCAATCTCCTAAGATGAGCAGGGGTACAAAATAACGCGTTCTCACATAGAGATTAAAGTTAAAGGATAAAAATAAATTTGTTAAATGTATCTTATACTAATACTAATCGTATACTAATAAAAATGTGATTTAATTTTCTTTTTTTTATGAAAAAAATTAAGACGATTCTATTTAATTTCTATAAAATTTAAAATTTCCAAACGTGGTTTAATTTCTAACAACAAAATCGCTAGCAAAATAAGAATGTTAGCTAATACGTTTTTTCCCAGCATGGAATATTTTATCGAAAAGTAGGTATACTTTTATAGGCAATAGTTTCTTTTCATCATTGTTAACCTATCTTTTTTTGTTTAGTCTCCGGAAATATTACCAGGTAATATTTCAGCGAATGAATGAGGATGACATCCTCATGTTAACCTGCATTAGTTCAAGGGTTGTTTGTAAACTTTAAATTAGCTCGTAAGCTGCGTACAGTTGTATAAAAAATTAAATGGAAAGTTATTGTAATATGCTCTATTAAATATAATCGAACTGAAGTAGTAATGGATAATCCTTCGGGTAGTATTATTTTAAACTGGGGGAAATGGGCATTTTCTTCAGAAGCCGAAGAATGCATGAAAAAAATAAATTTCGGTAATGAAGGTAGTAATGAATTGCCTGTAACTTGGCAGTTATTATTATCTTATTTACCTAAAAATAAAAAGGTATGTGCCAGGATATGTCGCAATGTTTAAGTTACCGTCATGAATCGGTTTATATAATTCGTATGTCTTAAATTATTAGTAGTCTGCTGTTTGTATAAAGAGTGAATTCGTAACTAAATATATCGTAAATCAGAGATATACTTATTGCAAAATGTTTATTTAATTATACATTTTTGGATATGTGTTGTACTTATTAAATATGCATAACAGCATTTATAACGGTGTTATTAAATTTCTTAATTAAATAAGTCATTAAATTTCTTGACAGTATTCAACCTTTCATTAGTAAATCTTAATGTCAGAAACAAACAGTACGTATTTTACGTTCTTAAATAATTTTTTTACAGCATTCAGGACTTTAATATTATTATACTACGCTACTAGTTTATTCTTGTTGTTTATTTAGTGTTAAATTAAAAGCTTAATTTAATATATGGAATATCAATTTATAAATTGTGTGTTTTAGTCAGATTTAGAATTCCTGACACAGGTGTGGTTAAATGTTTTTTATCTGCTCTGTTAACAATTTCATTTTGTGGTTGTCCTTATTTCTATGATGTGAATTGTAGTTTGATTTTTTTGCTATGTTACTGTATATATATTTTATATCTTCAGGTGAATATGAACACATACACAAGTCAGTGTTATCAGTTACATTAATTTGATGATTTTGTGTTTTTCATACTTTTGAAAATGATACATTGTAACCTACTTACCCATCAGTTTTTTGTATACTTGTCAACTGTCATAGTTTTCTGTAGGTATTATGATTTTTTTTCTTTGTTGTGTATGTAGAATATGTTGTCTGTGTACTGTATGTAGAATTCTGTCCATAAATGAGTGTGGGGTAACTGTTAATGTGTGCCAAATATTTTATTGTAGAGTTATTCTTTGCAGTTTCTAATAAAGTTTCTCTAGTAAAGTTATTCTTTGCAGTTTCTTTTATTAGTTTCTAATAAAACCTGTCAGGTGTTATGGATTTTCTGTATTTAAATGTGTGTTTATAATTTGAATGTACTTGGTCAGAGAAGTAGTTTGATGTGTTCATATTCTGCAGTGAAAATTAACCATGTTTACATTTTACTTCCTAACCTAACCACATTTCATCAAAGAATTTAAGCTATTCAGTACATTATACAGTCTGTGATTTGGTTTAAAATTCTCTATAACCATATCAATATTGTTATTATTCAGAAAATATTTACTGTTGTCATTTCTGTCAGTTTCTATCTTTAGTAATTCTTACCTTTCTTAGTTTCATTTTTTTATATCTAGTAGATACATTTTGGAACCACTCAATTTCAGAACTTATTTATTGATGTGTTAAATTTCTTTTAATCTATATTCCGTTTACTTAACTGTCCTCCTTATATTTGACATTATTCCTTATCTGGCCTTATTTACTTGTTAATAATGGTTATTGTTCTTTTAATTTTATTTATTCATTTCCTGGTTTAAATAAATTGAGGTCCTTGAAAAGGACATCTGCTTGATTATTGATTTGTTCATTTATGATCATCTTATTGCTACTTTTTAGTTTAAAGATTTCTTGATTTTCCAAAATGTTCATTTTTCTTCCTTAATACATTTGTGAATTAATTTTGTTGATTCTTCCATTTTCATTGGTATAATTAAAAAGTAATAGAAGAAGGACGCCTCAGACAAGAGGACATACCTTATTAGACTAAGGAAGTCTCTTTAGGGACCTTTCCCTAAAGAGGAAATGAGTTTGATCATGTTAGTTTACATCTTGTCCAGTACCATACTTAGTTTTATGCTTTTGTTGCACTTTGTACTTTTTTAAAAGTATTTTTATGTTCAGGAACAAAATATTGGTGAAGAAGATGATGGATCATTTTCAGATTCAACTCTGTCAATGGATGTTGATGAAGAAGAATGGGAAGATTTAAAGATTTATACCATTAAAAAAAAAAAATTACAACACACACATACTGGGAAATCATGTACAGTTCTTAAAAGTAACTTGCATGATGAACCAAATCAACAATTACAAATTAGTAAAAAAGTTAATTTTTTAACTGAAAATATAAACAGTTGTCTTGATGGAAACAATTTGGTTAATAGTTGCAGTATTAATTTAAAAACAGAAGATAATAGATGTAAAATAAATGTAAGGAAAACACAACCGAATGATTGCAGTAGCATATTCAATGATATTTCTGATGGTGGTATAACTGCATTTGACATTTTTAGTAAGTAGTAACCTGCCAAATTCAAAAATAAAATAGAAAAAATTTAAACAGTTTAGTTAAAAATAAATTGCTTTTATGGATAGACCAATCTCTTTCATATATTCACTGCTATGTCAGGAGATTTGTCTCTCTTAACCCCTTTTTATTTTCTGCATTCTTATCTGCTAGTTATGAATTTTATATGTTTGAAACCTAAATTGTTTATTACTTTAAGAAGGAAATTGAAATATTGATTTGATATATTATGAATTTTTATAATTTTATTTTGATAATAGTTTTCTTGGAGTAAGTCCCAAAACTCATCCCCAGTTAACACATTTTAAAGAAAAGGCGTCTAACTAAAGGTTTTAAAGAAAAGACGTCTTAGGTTTAACTCTGCATACATTAAAAAAAAATTATGAAAAGGTTATACCATTTTTCTTCAAGATCATGTAGGTTAAATTTAACCCCATAATATGAAGTTATATAAATGTAAATGAAATATTTTTTATCAAACCAAATTAATTGTGTAAATAACGAAACTCTAAAATAAAAAAAATGTTAGTTGTTTAAAATAAATTTAAAAAAGATGTACATGATACTCTAAATAAATGTTACAAACTAGAAGTGAAAAGTTAAATTAATAAAAGTAAAGTAATGACTTAGCATTGTTGTAGAATGTATGACATAATTCTAAGAGTTCCTACAAAAAAAAAAAAACTTTTACTCTCTTTTTCAAAAAATCTGAAATTAAAATAGTATTTACAACCTTTAGCTTCTTTCAATTTGATATCTATTTAATGTTACTCATATTAAAATATATTCTTTCTATTTTATTTTTCACAAAAGGTAGGCCATTCTGAAGCAGTCGCACCACAAATGTAATTAACATACTTGCTGTGTTTTGATCCTTTTGGTTAAAGGAACATCCTCAGCGGGCCAATAAGGTCATATCCAGTCAGTTTATAATTAGGCAGCCAGTAGGATTTCTAATGAAGCCCAATTTTGGATGTAGAAAAAAAAACATAAAAATTAATTTGAAGGATCTAAGTTAAGTCAGCTATGGAGAAAGTTTAGAATTAAAAAAAATTAAGTTAGGTGCGTGCATCTATGATGCGTGGTGAGATTTGAACGTGACAACGTCTTCTCGGACTTAGTGTTTGAAATGGTTACTGTCGCAATTATCGAACAAAATAAATTGAACGTCTTTGTACATATTTCTTTTTTAAGAGTTTATTAATTTTTGATAATATTTACAATTTTATACATTATGAATAATAATTTGTGGTCAAATTGTTATGTTTTAGCACATTTGCCCTCACAAATTCTCTTCAAACAGTTCCATCCAACTCCGATCAACAGAGGCCCAAACATGTACTAAGCCGCCCGAAGCCCATGTTACAGCTTCGGGTAACGGACGTGATTTCAGTAAATGTCTCCCAGCTCTCACCGATTTATTAGACGAAACGTTGTCACCTTAAAATTGATTTTAAAATTACTTTGTTTTCAGAATAAATGTTTACTTTTACATCGATATAATACTAAATATGTATGGTGGTTCATATGTAATGTAATATATACCTTTTCTAATAAGAGCTTAGAACCTCTGACTGACTTAAAGAAAGTTTTGTTTTTAACTTAGTACTTTTATGATTGTTTATTGATGTACTTTATTAATTTTAACAGATTTTTAAAATTTTTTAAATTTATTTTAACAGTTTTTTTTATTTTTGCAGCAATAGATCAGCAAACACAAAACGAAGGTAGCATTGTTTCTTTGCTAATAGAACTATTAGAAAAAGAAGATCCAAACTTTGAAGAAGTATTTAATTTGTTAAATTCCCATGAAATAACAAAACAACAATTAATGTATGTTTGGTCCGAACTTAAATTAAATACAGCTCGGTTATGTTTATGTTCAATATTAGCCAATGATAAATCAAAAAATATATTTTTATGCCAAAAGTTGTTACTTCCTTGGGTAATTTTTTTTAATGTTTTTTGTTACTTAAATAAGGTATTAGAAGTTTTAATAATAAGTTAAGCTTAAGGTAATATTTTAAGTCAGAGTCTAACAAATGTGAATAACATTACAGTGATCTCTTAATATATATATATATATATATATTTATGAACATATTTTTAAGGCCGCAAAGGACCACTTTAGTCCTTTAGTTGAATTATTATAAATAATTCAAGTATTTTTTGGCCGATCTTTTGCCTTTAAGTTCCTAGCTTTAACTTTCTCCCAATATTTAGTCATTCTTAATGATCTTGCTTTACGATCCTCTTCTGAATAAACCCTTTTTCTGTAATTAAAAGTTCTTACTTTAAAGTTAGTATTTGGATCTTTAATAACAAATTTTAATTTATCGGATTTATCAAGTAA
>JAAAKQ030221939.1:0-11443 GCA_010016005.3 Zanna intricata | reverse complement strand
ATTTAAACTGATGTATATGCTTGTAAGATCCAAATATTTCATTAATTAAAATTTTATTAAATTGTAGCTCTGGAACCAATGAAAGTAATTACCACTTATATATCATTGAAAAGCTCCGAATAAGGGCTTATTACTGCAATTAATCCAAACTTTTTGGATTTTGGGCATTTTTGGTCAAGTCAATTGTGATAAAAAGGGAAGGTGCACAACTAGATGTGCAGATTGGTTGTAAATCCAAAATTTCAAAATTCTACAACTAATCAATTTGAGTTATGCGAGATACATACATAAAGATGTCACTCCAAAATTAGTCAAAATGAATACAGTTTCTGAAGACTGAAATTTTTCCCATTACACTACTACTTGTATGAAGTAAAAAGTGGTCACTAAAAATGGCATCGAGTGATTGAAAATGTTATGACATACATTTTCAAAACATATTTGGTTCAGTCTTTAGAAAGGTTTCAATTTTAAATAACAAACCAAAAGGTTAAGAAGGAAATAGTAATTACCAATCTTTAATCTGGTGCCAGCTTCAAAAAGTCTAAATTTAAAGAATTAAATAGAATTATTTTTAAATGTGTTTTTGAAGTAGATATTTTTTTAAGTTTATTTCATTATAAAATGAAGTTAAAATATGTCTACCTTAATTTTTTTTTTTTTTTTAAATTAATAGAATTTTAAATATTACATCAATGAGATTTTATCTATATCTTTCATGAATTGTATTTTTGGGACAATATTTTAGTAAAAAAAAATGTTTAATGTAAATGTATAATTGTAACATGTACTTACATAATACAGACTGCCACAATGTGGACATTCTTGACTAACTGGTGGTCCACGCGGTAAATGATATTTTATTGAATTATTACAGTTTTCTGTTAAACCAAGAGGCCAATAATAAAATGACTGGCATCCAACACACTGATATATCATTGATAATTTGCTAGGAAAAAAAAAAAATATTTCTTTTTATCATTTATTTTTATCTTTTTATACTTTCAGTTATATAAAAAAAAAATGCAGATTATTTATATATTTCATAGAAATCTATAACATAGTAAATTATATGATCTATTTAAAATCTCGAATTCAACTCTAGACTTTAAAAAAAGTCACTTTTTAACATTCTTATAAGAATTCTGAGAATTAACTTACCTTTTAAACAACCTAGGTTACGTCTGTTTTCAGTTTTCTATCTTATTACTTTGTGATTATACTAGTAAAATATAAAATAATGTTGTATGTGTATATAGTAGAAATAATAATTTTATAATGCATAATTTTTTACGCAAAATTGGCAGTTAATAACCTGAGACTAATTTACTCATTTAGAGAGGTAAATTAAGGATTTAATTTTTGAATAGGTAAGAAAAACAATTTGGATTAGTAAATTTGATTAGTAATTTGTAAAATTTGACTAATGGTAACGTAATTAAATTCATGTCATCCTATGTCTTTAAAAAATATTTTCATAAACATTTTTTGCAGAACAATTATAAAGTTCTTAGATGAAAAAATAATTCATTTAACTGTAGTAAAAAGTTATTTTAATAATTAAACCTAAATAAATTTGCAAATCAAGTTTATGTTTCATTAAAATAGTAACTAATCTTATACTAAAAATTTTCAATTTTAGATCTAAAATCAAATTTTAATAAAATAAAAAATTCATAAATAAAAATAGAACGGCTTATTTGGATGTTAGGAAATCTTTACAAACTACTTTACTAGTCAACAAGGTGAGGTACATATTCGGAGAGTTAACAAACTATTACTATGTAGTCAAATTTCAGTGGTACTAATCAAGTAATTGTTCTTTGTATTCTGTCGTGATATTAAATTGCTGTTTGTATGGATGGATGCATATAATGATAGTGTTACATAATATTATATTATTTATTAGGCTTTGTTCATATTAATGAATTAATTGATATCATTTTAATTTCAATGTTTAATGATAAAACAATTTTTCTTCTACTTAACTACAGTTATTTTTGTATAAATCATGAATTTTATCTTTTGCCCTATTATTTTATAATAAGAGCAGTTGTTTTCTTAATCAGTGTACTTTAAAACACAAGCATGATAAAAATATATCGTAGTAAAAAAAGGATAAGCAAGTAAATAAAGTAAAAACTTCTTTCATCAATTGTTTAGGATAAGTAACGATATTATGCTGAACAGATCATTATAATATCAATAGATATTAAGAGCGAGTCTTTGACATAGAGTAAGCGAAAAACTCACTCTATACACGAGTCATAGAATTATGGGTTAAAAGTTTAAAATACAAGTATCATTATAAGCATTATGATATCTGTGGACATGTAATTTTACTAATAACAACAAATATTCTCTGTTTCTTCCAATGTAAACTGCAACAGTTGTTACTTAAAAGTAATCGTGTTAAATGTCAAGTGAATGCGGCAAACCTCTTTGCAGTCAAGCATGTCATCTTGCAGTTAATGTTATCTAGTTGACAAAGACAAAAATGGATTATTGGTGCCTCTTGTGAAAGTGATGGAACATGCCTGTAAAATGCTAAACTTAAACTGGTCTATAATAACTGATATCAGGAAAATTAGATACAAAACAGAGGCTAGTGGTTAATATACGCTTCGTAATAAATATGAAATAGATTATTTCATCAGGTGTATTATTAGAAGAGAATTTCTTAAATATTCTGAATTCTATATAGAAATACCTACTGCATGAAAATTACACAATTTTTGAATGAAGAACTGAATTTTATCATTATTATGGAAATGCTAAGGAAAATTATAAAATCTACAGATTTTCAATTAAACAATGTATAAAAACAATGTACTGATTTTTAGTGAACAAGGGAAGTAATCACAAAATGTGCATTTATTTCTTAGGAATATCCAAAATAAAATGCAACTTCTGAGCAAAAGAAAGTCGTACACTTTGATGAAACTTAGATGCACACAAATTATACAGTAAAAAAGTGTTGGCAAAGTGACAGTGTACCGTGTATTTTTGTTAATAGCAGTGCCAGTCACTGTTTAATTGTAGTTCATGTGGATGAGGACATATATGCCGCTGGGATTGATAGATGCTGCTTTTTTAATGTATGATTCCGAGAGTTAAACAAAAGATTATCATAAAGAGATAAACATGAAAATTTTTTGAAGAATATTAAAAAGCAAGTTATCCCATGATTACCAACAAATTGTATTCTAATCATTGATAATGCAACTTACCATAACAAACAAAAAATCATCCAATCCATTGAAAAAAGATATTCAAGAATAGCTCCAAAAAAATTAAACTAATAAACAACCCAGATCTAACAAGAAAAAAGAATTTTTAGAAACTATCAAACTACAATATCCAGAAACACAATATGAATTAGATGAAATACTAAATAAAAAAAAAGGAATTACAATGCTTAGATTGCTACCTTACCACCCAGATCTTAACTCAATTGAATTTTTTAAAAATTCTGCAATATGTCCCACATATCATAAACAGAACTGAGAGCCTTTACAATTAGATGCAATTTTGTCAATTACTGTAGAAAACTAGTAAAGATGTGTAGAAAGTTCTGAAGATAATGGATTCTTACTTGAAAACAGATGCATTAATAGAAGATGCCACTGAAAGCATAATTATAAATTCAAGGTTGGACGATGATGAAACATCAGGTAGTGAACACGAATTGGAAAATAATTCCAGTGGAAGTGAATCTGAGTCAAGCTCAGAGGGTTGTTGGCCTATCACAGAAGCTAGTGCACTGCAGACAAAACTGTTTAAGGACTGTTTAAAGATAGTATTGATTGTTTAATTATTTAGTAAATTAATATATACAAATATTATTTTATTTTTTATTCCACAGCTATATCAAACTTGTTGCAATTCCGTAGGCCTATATCTCCAATTTATTACAATCAACTTTGAATAAAATGCTGCAGACTATGATACCGCTTTAATGAAAACATTTATTATTGTAATTAAGTGCAGGTTAAATTTATTTCACTTATGAATATAGTAATATAATTTAATATTTTTGTGTTATTACCATAATCAGAAAGAAAATACAATAACCTATTTTAAACGGACTATTCTTGTTTAGAACTGATTGAAAAAATCCATTCAAGGCATCTCACTTTGCTCAGTAGGACTAGGCCCAGACTGAACTGTTGTGATATATCTTCATCTCTGTCTATAGCTAAATAAAACAACAGTGCTGCAGTCCTCCATGAATATGAACTTCACCTTGTCGACTTGTATATAGTAACATAATATTACTGATTAGTAAAAAACATACCTTGTAGTTCTTTTACACATAGCTGGAGATGTGTAAACTTTGACTATAACTCGTATATAAAAATCAGCTGAAAATGATAACTGTGGTATAATGTAACGACCATATTTATTTGCATGTGATTCGATACATTGTAAAGTTATTCTTAATGCCTGTAAAGGAGAAAGAAATAATGGTAATAATAACAAACAATATTATACACCCACTCTTCATTTACTTATTTTAATTTTATTAGAATTAAAAAAAATATGTTTGTGAAAGACAATCACTTATACTGAAAAGACTAGAGTGGAATAACGACAATGTAATATAATAACATCAAAAAAGTATCTCAAATTATAATTACAACTTTTTAAAACGAGCAAAGCATATGAATTTTAGCATTAAAAAAAAATAAACCATCTATGGACAATACAAAGTTGGGTGACCTTAAAAAACATTGTTTTAAATTCTTTTATAATTTTTCAAAACTCAGAAAATCATGCACTCATATTAAATAGCAAACAATATCATACATTTTTTGTTATGTGTCCAGAGTACAATTATTTCGCAAACAAAAATAAAAGTGTCAAAATGTGCTGCATGGTATAAATATATCAAATTTTAATTAGGAAGTCCTTACTAAAGACTTAAACATTATTTTCATTAATAAGATTCATTCAAACAATAATTAGTCCAGGTTTGCTCATAAGTGGGTTATTAGTCAATTTATTGTGCATTTGAACCAAAATTTTGCAGCTTACAAGAAAGGTAACTGAAATGTGACGGTTTATCCGGCAGCACAAACTTCAGTAGTCCACCAATCCTCATACACCCTACATGGCAGGTGAAGCACTACATGAAATTGAATGACATCAGGCAATGTGTAACATAGCAGCTTAACATTACAAGAATGAATATCAAAACTTTTTCCCACGTTTTCAATTATTTTTAGCAGTAAAATTAAGACTGCAGTAAATTTTATGATTAAATATAAATGAAATCAAGTGAAATAAATAACAAAATAGAAACTAACCATTTCATGACATGCTGGATTACGCAGTGAAATAGCGCCATATTTTACATAACAAGTTTCTGGAGAATTGCCAGCTAAAACAGCCATGTCAGTACATGTAATAAGTAATAAACCACCATCTCTTACACATTGAACAGCAGAGTCTAAGAATCTTGATGGACATCCATAAGGATCTAAATCTACTACATCAAAAAAATTACCTTGTGCCTTTCTCATGTACATCAACAACCTGAAAAGTTACAAAATTGTTAATGTTATTGGAAAAATTCTACAGTTTTATATAAAACTGAAATTTTTTATCAAATATATAATAAAAAGTTAGCATTAATAAACAAAAAGCATATTAACTTTGAAGATAGATATATGGCCTAGGCACATTTACCAAAATCAGTCTTGGTTAATTAATTTTTTGCTTAATTCTGTGCTACATACTTTAAGGCAGCATAGAATTATTAATAAATAAATATAGTTTTCTTTAAGATTTCTTTAAGTAAAGAATAAATAACAATTTTTTTCTTTAAATGCAGAAATATGTATTTACTCTTTATTGTATAGCTTTCAATTAATTTTCTTGAATTTTCAAACATAAAATTTTGTCAAAATAGCAGTAGGGATTTATGATACGAAAATTCAAGTGAGCAATGATGGCAAAAAATTTTGAAAATTATTAAAAATAATGTTAGAAAATCAACCAATTTATATGTTTTATAATTATCGTATTCATACTATTACTGTTGCATTACTGCTATTATTAATATTACTATTGCATTCATTACTATTTGTATGTTTCATTACAAATTTGTGTAGTAATGCTTTATTACATTAGTGTGTCTTCCAAGTGACATGTTAGATTAAGTGTGAATATTTATGTAACACATCATAACATTCCGGTTTTTTTAGGTATAAAAGTACTTATACTTACGATGCATCGTTATGACTAGTTGTAACCAAATCTTCAACACCATTATATTCTATATTCTTTTTAATACTTTCAACAGCAGCTATTGATATATCATTAGCAACAATTTCTTTAACACCTGGTACTTCTTTTGCATACCGTATTGACCGAAGTCCGGTTGCAGATAATGCTTCCAAAATAACAATTCCATCCTGTATAATTAAATAAATTTTCATTAGGAATTATTTTAAATATATTAAATTATTATTATGAAAGTAAATTCTACTAGAAAAGAAAATCAGCACCTAATTAATAATTAAATATTAATGTTTGATTATTAAATTAAAGAAATTTTCAATTTTTAATTATTCCTTATTATAGGACTATTACAATTTTTAACTCTCTTATAATTTAATATATTTCAGCGATGGATTTTTCTTAGATAATTTACCCATTTTTATGTTTCTTAAAAAAAAATTCTTCTTAACATATTCACTACAAAAATTATGTTTACATCTGCAATCCATTAAAATAAAAATAATTACATAGTATTACGCACATTATATTTTACTCCTGCCTCTCTAGGTTCTGTTGAACTGTCTACAATATCATCCATAACTTTATCATTTGCTTTTCTTTTTGTACCTCTTGATTGACATCTTGGGTCAATCCGATGCTCTTCTGCAAAAACTGTAATAGCAGCAACACTGAAAAAATGTGCAAAAATTCTGTTTTACAAAGGCCAATTTTTTTTCTGTGAAATATTTCAAATAAAATAAAAATTATTATTTCATTTACATAATATCTCATGTACTATCACAAACATGCTACATTAATAAAAACAACATAACTGAACAGAAATTTGACTTGCACCAAAATTTCAAGCTAACATAAAACTATATGAAAATTAAAAAAAAGAAAGGAAACCATAACTTATACAATTTGAAAAACAGTTCATATGCAAGAAATAATATACACAAACAATAAATGATTAAATTATATACACTTTCATTAAAATATAATTATATATATAATAATTTTCATTTTGAAAATCAAACAGGCAAAATATTATAGTGGCTATATTATGTTGATGTCATTTACTTCAATGCAAAAGAAAAATACAACACAATATTCTTAAATTAATTACATTCATCAAACTAACCTGATTTACAGTTCACTGTACAATGAAAATTCAAAACAATCAACTCCCTCGACCATACTTATCCAAAATAAACAATCAAATCTTCACATTATATTATTGATAACCCATCATAACTGAAACAGTTTTCTAAAAAGTAACTAGTCTCATGTAACATAAACATGTAGCTTTTTCAGACATATTATATGTTACGCACTATTAACTAATACACAACATCAAAAAAACCAATCCACATACATAGCTAATCACTGCATAAGCAGAGTTTTATTAAATATAAAACAAAGAATAAACAACATTAACAAAAAATGCATAGCTAACGCTAATATACAACAAACATTCACACAACATTTTTGTGAAAATAGGCTACAGTAATGCTTTTAAAACCAAAAACTAAACAAACATGGCACATTATCGAAATATCACACCAACAAACACAGAAATAAAACATATTAAAAAGAACTAATGTAAGAGGTGAAAGTGATTAACAGGTGAAATGCAAATGAACTTTCATAAAATGTAGGTAAAACAATTACATCCTTAAGACACACATATCTTAATACAACGTTACTAAATGTACTAATAAACATAAATTTAATGCTCTTCACATTTCATATATTTACTGTAAATGTTAACAGGACCTTAAAAATATTTAGTAATTGGCAACTGTTTACAAAATGAAGTTATCATTACTTCATGCAATAAGTTATATTAATTTCATTTGTAGATTTCTTAAGATACTACTAGGCTTTCATCAGTACCAACATACTCTCTCTAACCACATGCTTTACCTAACACATCCTAATACCTTATATCCCTATTGAATTCTTGTACAGGATTGTAGAAAACATTTTTAGTTTGTTTCAGAATGTAAGCCTTTCCTTCTTTGATAATATCTGATTGTGTTTTACTGAGTTCTATCTCTGGATAAAAGTTCTGAACATCTTCTATTAACTGTTCTTCTTCAGTCTTACAGGTTTTAAGGTCATCTTTTTTATGTTCATCAATACACAATGAAGAAGTAGGTTTCTCTGACACAACTAAATTTCTGTTGGTTTCAGAACATCTACTACCGTCACTTTCATCTCCTTCATTTGAAACTAATTTACACCTTTGGCCTAGAAGAGAATAATTACTGCTATTATCATCATCATCTAATTTTTTATCATTTTCCACTGAGTTTTCACTAACTGTTGAATTACTGCTAACATCCCCCTTTTCTGGATTAAACTTTTGGCTACCACTTTCCAAAACGTTTTCATTACAACCTGAAATTCTAGCTGCATCACAAATGCTATCACTAAAGTTCTGTTCACACAAATTCGTGTTTATCTCATCCAATTCAACATTGCTAGTCGATGCATTATCACTGATATCACTATCAATCGCTGTTTCACTTTCTCCCACTTTCACTTCTCCACTACTTTTATCTTCTTTGTTTTGTATTTGCACATCAGTTAATTCAACATTATCACTTTTTTCGGCATTTTCCGAATCGAATTCCATTTTAAAAATAAAAAAATTGAGGTTACACGTGTTTATATTAGTTTCATTTTCTATTAGAAAATAATACAATCGATTAACTTACACCCGATCGAACCTAATCCAAAAATTATTATCGATAACTATCGCTGAGAACTAAGCTGAAATTAGCTACAATCTTAAACTAGAATGAGTCACTCTTTTGCGAGTAGGGTAAATAAAACTAGTTTATCTCGAGGAATTTGATAATCTTAAAAGATATATTTCTGCTTTTTGTCTGTAAATGCGAATACGCATACGCAAATTTTTAATGAATAATAGTGAATATATTAACTGCCCTTACCTAAATTTTAAAACATGTTTGTCATTAATTTATTTAATTGCTCAAAACGCCTATTCAATTAAAGTACCAATCGAGCTGATTCATTCAGTAGTCTGTCAGGATGATAATTTATGTACATATTCATTTACTATATATTAGAATGTTTATATACTCATCCGTATAAATTTGGAAACTGAATTTAATGTTATTAGCAGAATGTAAATTTCCCGTAAATTCGTTTTCATCCCAGCCTAAATATTTGAATAAAAGTTGACTTATCAATTAAAATAGTAATCGCCAGAAAATAATTTAAGTCTATATTGATTATCCTCTTCTTTACTCATAAACGGAAATAAAAGTTAATTGTATTTTTGTTTAATTATGTTAAAAAATTTGCTCGTAAATTTCAACTAATCTTATTGCTCTAAAGATTTGATATTCATAAAGACAAAAAGATAAACGTGTATATACTCATTTTTCTTAAAGCGAAACTTTTACTATTCGCAGTTCTTGTAAATATTAAGAGACATGGCACTAAACCACACAGTCAATGAAGAACTAAATTTTTCAGTTACTTATAAGCAAATTGTTAATTTCAGAACAATTTTAATAAAGCATATGTATCTAATTTTTTTTTAAATTAATTAATTTTTTTACTGATAATCTTAGGTTTTTGTATTTCATCCCTAATTTCTACAATCAGTGTCAGCTATTACCTCTGGACTAGTCATTTTCCTACATCTTTATAAAAAATAAAATATTTTTGATGGTAAAATACAAATGAATTTTTAAATGGTCAATGTTATTAACAAAGTATTTGTTTATCTTTCCATTAAATTAATGGACAGTTAACATTTGACAAGGTAAGTTTCTTCACTTTACAAACATATGCGTTATAATATTTAGACTGTGATGTGAAAGATTTTATGCTAAATTTACTTGTTCATCAGGCTGGTACAGTGGTTAGCTTGTTGTCACAAATCAGTTGTTTAACAGCTGATTTTCAAAGTCAAAGGTTCTGAGGTTTAAATCCTAGTAAAAGCTAGTTTCTAGTTTGTTTGTTTTTTCTGGTTTCAGATATATATATATATATATATATATATATACAGATATATATTCGGCAGAAGATACTATTGTACTGAATATACCATAGTGGGTTCAATTAATCACATCTCTCCGGAAGGTTGGCTTGAGTCTGCACCTTATTTATATATAATACATATCATCCTCAACTCACTGGGCCAAGGGGGATTGCTTATTGTTCACTAGTTGAACAGATTGCAACATACATATTAGAAAAATAAAAAAAGTTCAGTACAAAAATGTGTTATGTATAGCAGATTTACTATATTGTTGTATTATTATGAAACCAAAAGAGAAATATCAGTCTGATGCTTTAAAAGATTTATTTTGTTTATCATTTTGATTTCTAGCTCAATATCATACTTCTATTAAATAATAAATTTCACAGTTCACTTTCTAAATGTATTGAAATATATTTTAATATTTTTAAAGAGCTACAAATCAGTCTTTTCCTTCCAACATTGGGAAGTGATAATATTGTCACTAATCTTAAAATTGTAAAACCATCTAGTATGTGATAAACTCTGGATTCATGCTCTGTATTTTCATTAAGTTTGTTTTTTGTTTCAAAGTATGACTAAAATTTTATATGGCTGAAATGTATTAGGTTCTTGACTTTTACATGATAAAGTAAAATTATATGTTATGGTTACTTATCTTTATGACAGTTTCATTTCAATAAGATAATTTATAAAGATTGAATCTTATGGTTAGTATTAGCGTGTTCCAGCTACGGTGAATTAACCAACAAATAAAAAACCAGTTTTGTACAACTCAACTGTCATCATTAACAGTGCCATCTGGAATACAGCTGAAGAAATAACTGGAGTACAGTCAGAAAAGATCTGACAGCATATTTTGAACCATTTACACAATACCAATATTAATTAGTTGTAAGAGCAGTACTTAAGCTTTCAAAAGATTACTAAATACATAAACATTACAAATATATGTTACTTTTACTAAATGTATAAATATAATAGTAATCAGGAATTACGAAAAAATTATGAAAAGTGCTAGAAATGCTCTTCCTTCAACTTAAGGCTAATATTGAGTCATACATGAAAAGAATGTGATGAACTACCATATATCATTCCACAAATTCCTGTTTATAAAATTTAACTCTAAAAGAAGTTTAACATTCTTTGTTCAGTAATAACCTATCATTACAAATATTAACAATGGTCACAATA
>JAAAKQ030221928.1:0-11443 GCA_010016005.3 Zanna intricata | reverse complement strand
ATTGATTTTCATCTTTTAAAATCTTTTCTTCTAATACTTTCTTTAAAAATGCTTCACTGCTTTCTTTCAAGTAATCGACTAATTCTCTTTTTTCTTCTTCTACAATTTGATGGATTTGTAATATTTCTCTTCCACCGATGTTACGTGGGAGATAAAGTCGATCAACATCACTTTTTGGATGAAGAGCATTTTCAGAGTCATTAATTTTCGAGTCTTTCGATCAACTACATTTAAATCAGCCTGGGTCCGATCTACTATTCCAGCAGAGTATCGTATAACTGGGAGTGCCCAGCTGTTTAATGCCTTTATGATGTTGCCACCATTTAGTTTTGAGCTCAGGATCTTCCTTGCTCTCTTTACAAATTCTTTGGCCACATTCCTTTTCACGTCTGCATGCTTGATGTTATCAGCTTGAAGTATCCAAGATATTTATAACTTTCACCGATGTTCAGGCCTTTAATTTTGTTGCCATCTGGCAGCTCTATTCCATCCCATCAGATAGCACTAGTTTTCCTCTTTTCATTTCAATAGAAGCACACTTGTCCAGACCAAAATCCATGCTAATATCCTTGGTATATATCTGAACAGTGCTTATTAATGACTCAATTTCACTTGCATTTTTGGCATACAATTTTAGATCATCCATGTATAGCAAATGAGACAATTTAAGCGAATCTTTCGATAACTGATAGCCTAGTCCAGTTTTCTTCAAAACCCATGTTAAGGGTATCATGGCTATAACAAACAGCAAAGGAGATAATGAATCTCCTTGGAATATGCCTCTTCGGATGTTAATTTCTCCTAGTTCTTCTCCATTCACTGATAACTTTGTCTTCCACATTTTCATGGACCTGTCAACAAATTCTATTACCTTGCAATTGACTCCAAATATTCTTAAACAGAATAGTATCGATGAATGAGGCAGAGAATCAAAGGCCTTTTTGTAGTCAATCCAGGTCATATTTAAGACCATTCCTGAGATGTGTGGTTAATTGAAACTCAACCATCAAAGAACACATGTATCCACGATCTAGTATTCAAATCCGTATAAAAGTAACTGCCTTTACCAGGATTTGAACCTTAGAACGTCACGCAATTCGGTGGGACTTTTCACCACTTCTTGCAAAGAGAATAACGAACAATTTGTGACAGGTCCCAACTTTTTTTTTGGGATGTTGGGGTTATGCCGATTTTTATTCTAATTGTACTTACTTAAAATAATAAACTTTCTGAAGAAAACATAAACAAAATAACCCAGTTTTAGACAACTATTTTAAATTTTACAAAAGAAAAAAATTATTTTTTATTTATGAATTATACTATAGTAGTGAGATTGGTGAGGTTTGCATTATGGTAAATATTCGGGGGGGGGGGGTCCAAAATAAATCTACAGTTAAAATTTTGTAATGATCGGTTTGGTAGTTTTCACAGTTATCAGCAACAAAAGATAAAAAGTTGTCTTTTTATACAATAATGAGGTGGGATAAGTTTATATAACAGTACGTCGAACATATGAAAAATGATAAGAAATACAGCACTACATCATAAGGACTAACTATTTAATTAAACTACAATTATTTTTAAAGAAAGTCTTAATGAATTACTCAGTAAGAATAATAGTGAACCTTTTAAATGTTTTTAGCATCATAGCTATGAAAGATTAATAAACACGTAATGACAGATTAATAAACTCCTTTCAGTTGGGGAACAAAACGGTAATTCCGTTATAAACAATAACTGGTATTATATATGAAAACAAGAATAGCCGTACTGTTAGATTCATCTGTTTTTATCGGATTCGTAAAAGGGACTTATTGAAAATGTTACGTCATAAACGTTAACAAACTATAACATTACTTAACATATCACGAGAATACATGACAACTATTGCTAATATATGCGTAATTTCTACCAGGCATATTATTTATCTAATATTAGCATATGGAAAATATAGTACTGTTGTATAAATTTTACATGTATACTTAGACTATTGTAATCTTTATAGTAAAATGTAGTACTTGCATTTAGTTTACATAGTTTATATTATCATTACTGTGTTATAGTGTACATCCCAGACATATGTGATAATAATTAATGCTTACTGAAGTTACAGATATATACTATGAATTTATCTTTTTAAACGTAAAATGTAGATAAATAAATAAACATTCGCTATAACAATTTGTGTGCTTTTCATGTGCAAATTTAATTTAATAACAAAAGAAATTAAAGTACTGGCAAAATATTGCATGACTTTCCCGGCTGTTAGTAATAAAAATTAAGAGTAAGAACAAAAAAAAAAAAAACAAAAAAAACAGAATATGTATTTTTTAGAAGTGAGGAATAAATTTTAAGAAAACGTTTTCTAAAAATATTAATATTTAAGTTAAGCTTAATAAATTTGCTTAAGTAAAGTTTTCTCTAGATTTAACGGGGTGTTAAATTTAAGACCCCGGGGTATTAATTTCGAGATTTAACGGGGAATTTAACGGGGTGTTGAAGGGGGTCTTCAATAAAGGCCAAAATAAGAAAAAGAAAATTTTTTCTCCATTTTATTTCGGAGTCTATTTAAAAAAAAAAACATTATAGACGTTTCTTGATATCTCAATATAAGAAACAAATTTTGCTTAAAGTTTCTGTTTGGCACTGAAGAAAATCGTAATTATTTTTTTCCGATGTCTTCCCACTCCCTTAAGGAGGTTTGAAAAAATGAATATCCTTTATGTGTAGATATTTGATGGAAATTTCAAGAAATTTAGTTTGATAAATCTTGAAATATAAGGTCAAAAGCAGTAAAATATACGTACATAAGTACATACATATGTGTTTTTGGTTTATATCAACTAATTAGACCATAAAATGGAAAGACTTGCAAAAAACCCGATATAAAAATTTTGACTTTATCACTACCATACTTTCCTCTTTAAAATAGCTATTCTAACTGTATTCCTCGCGAAATTAATATCATGCAGTTAACCGAATCCAATAATTTAATAACAATTACATAGATTTCATAAATCTTCTATCACAGATAAAAATTATTATTTTTTTTCCTAATTTGTACACATTGCAATCAATTAACCAGTGAACAGTAAGCAACCCTTCCCCTAAAACGGCCCAGTAAGATGAGGATGATATGTCTGACAAATAAATGAAGTGTAGTCTTGTACAGACTCAGGCTCATTTCTGAGATGTTAATTGAACCACAAGAAAGTACACTGGTATTCAGTGACTAGTATTTAAATAAGAACTAGCTTTTACTATGTATATATTTTTCCAAAGCCCCAAAAATAATTTTTTCAAAAGTTTTTCCTGTTAATATTTTAACAGGTAAAGATTTCTTATTATATAAAAATATTTAATTTTATATTTTCAGTAATATAATTAAAAAACAAAAATTTTTTGCAGACCAGCTGGATTTTATTATCAGAAAAATTGGTTGTTATTGTAACATTGTGTAGATTTATCATGAGACAAACCAAGATTAGTGACCATTTGCTAATTCATCCAAGTTTAGTTAATGTGATAATAGGACGTTTAGAAGGAAAAAAGATTCTAGAGGTTGTTAAAGATAATACAAATTCACAAGATATTTGACGCTGTAGAAGTAGTTATTCTTTTTTTCCTTGTTGAATGGAATTTATAAACAGATAATAGAGGAAGTAGCTTTCTTGAAATTTAAATTATTAAATTTTTTTTATTGTGCTGTACTTTAGGAGGTGTTAGGTGGCTTGACGTTATCTGATGACGATTTCAGCCAACTGACTTATTTTACTGCTACTGTAGAGCAGCCACGGTACTTTAAAGATAATATATAGTATCAGTGGTAATTTCTGTCTACCATCATCGGATCATACAAAAGATGTACTTTACACTTCTGCATGCTTAATATTTATTTAAGGAGCACACACACACAAACACACACACACACACACGCCCGCGCGTGCACGCCCCGACAGGAGATATTTTTCATTCAGAATTTAAATTTTTCAAAGTATTTCTGATAATAATTTTCCACTGATCCGCTTTAAATAGTATCAATTAATTTCCTCTATTTGGTCACTTTTCAGATGAAATTTAATCTGTTCATATGAAACAAGAATCTCGTTACTACTTCAAATATAAACATATTCCAATTTGAGAAAAATAGTTAGATTTTAACTTAATTAGAAGGCTGATTTTTCTTTCTAATTTACTTTCATCAATATAGATTATTTTTTCCAAGGAATACATTACATAATCGATTAAATTATGTAAGGAAGAGGTTCAAAAGATCTTTAAATTATAAATAAAAATATAATTAACTATATGCGTTGATTTAAAAACTGGAATTTAGTTTAAATTATGTTATGCAGTTCAGTTAATTCCGATGTTACCCTGGTGTATCCTGATGTCTTTTTGAATCTTTTAGTATTTTATTTTATGTAATTAGTGTTAGTCATTTATGACTAGTAGATGAAGAAGATATCGTATTTTACTTTACTTTCTCAGAACTATCTGTTGTTAATATTCGTAGCCCGTTACTTGATATTATGTAACTTCATGCATGTTAATATCCAGGTAGTTAAGAGTACAGACAATATATAATACTTCAACATAATATATATGAAAATCATTATTATCGTAATTAATGTAGTTGTTTGGAATTTAAATTATACATTAATGAGTTAAAATTATCATTCTGCATTTAATTTATCACGATAAACATAAAGTTAGCCGATTTTTAATTATATGGTATAGTAAAAGTACTATTTTAATTTCCGTTTAGGATGGTATTTAATATCACAAGTTTAATAGATAAAATTTATCTCGACAAAAAATTTTCATAGGGTAACTTATATAATTAGAATTGTGAATTTGTGCAATACATATAAAGTCATAAGAAAAATTTTGAACACTCATTTTATACGTAGGCATCCCATCTCAAGAAATACAGAATTCGCTTACCATTAAAAAGGTCATCGGTATAAAAATCTGTCTTTGTTTATAACGAATGAGTTTTATTGGTCTTGAACAAAAATTGTCATGATCTCTCTTCCCTGTTTTTGTGGTCTATAGACTCCCGATAAATTTCAACGCGTGCGCACGGAAAATAAATAGAACCGTTTAAGTAAAATTGTTTACTTTTAAACATGTTAGTTTTAAACTTGATTTTAATGGAAATTCTAATTCATGATTATCTCCAAATATTTTTTTGAAAAGAGTAGTAGATTTAACTATTAATTAAATTATTTTTTAAAAATATTCATAGGTGATCTATAATTACTTTTGTATTTAAACCTATATCTACCAAAACTAGTTAATAAGTGACTTGCTATTGTTACAATTATTTTGATTTTTCTCTCTTATTTTATATCTCTGTTTAGGGTTGTACTTTCGTTATTGATTAATTACATTATTATAATGGTTAAGATATAACTAGAATTGGGTGTACATACTCATATAATATTGTTTTAACTCAATCTCTGGCACTTAGTTTGTCGATGTGTTGTTATCGGGCAGCTTCAGTCAAAAGCATCTTTTACAGTAACGTTCCTGACTATTTGATGGAACAAGTTATAGGAGAAAATTTTCCTTTTCAAAGTATTAGTTACTATTACATTGATGAATGGATTTAGTGGACGGGAAATTTCGTCGTTCAGGACTATTACTACAGACACACACGAGATTTCCTCCTCCGCTTCTGAAATCACACATCGTTTTCACTTCTTTTTTTTTTTTTTATTTTCAAGGTGAAAAACACTTTCGTGTTATCATCGTCCAGACATGATATATTTGCTGTACAAAATAAGTGTTAAGAAACTAGACAATTGAAAATTAATTAAAAACCCCGAAACGCAAAAATATATCATCAAAGTAATAAAAAGCGTGTATCATATGTTAAAAGCGAAATAAAAACATAAAGATATATTATATTATACATCTCAAAACAACAAAATTTCCATCTGCTTTACAGAAAATGACATGAAATTTGGAACACACTCAGTAATTTATATATTTAAGTATAAATGGAATGGACGGCCCTAAAAAATCGTAAAACAGAAGATTTCCCCTAGAATAGTTTGCATATTAGTCCATAGCTTAACCTGCTACGCTATGTCGCATAACAATAACGATACAAGTTAGTTGACAGTCGCAACGAGCACAAAATGGTACATCTGAGTTATCAGATATCCATGAGTGAGCCTAGTGTGCTCTGTTCGCAAACAACAGATAATAACCTCCTCTCGACGGTTATTTCTGGATGATGAACTTCACGGTGAAACAGTGTTCTTAACTGGGCGAAGTTTATTGTTCACGGCAGCATCTCATTACTTTGCCACTCATCATAAACTACCTTCTTCAGGAAACAGTCAAGATCGTTAGAAGCGACGCAACTGGTAAAAGGAGGCTGAAAACAAGCATCTTCTGCAGCAGACTTCTTTCTCAGTGGCTATTCGTTAGATACATAATTTTTACATATTTATTATACATCAAAGCTAATGTTTTTCTCTGAGATCTTTCTTCTACTACTGTACAGCATCATGGTTTTCTCGTTTCGTAAAAAATACTTTGTCATATGTTGGTTTTCGATAAGCTTATGTATGGTTTTTTCTCGCACAACCCACTTAAAAATACAAAAAAAATATATGTAGATATAAGATTGGAAGTAAGTACTTACTTGAAATCAATCAGTGATGCCCAATGTTCCTGAAAACAGTACTTATAGAGTAAGATTATTTGCTCAAATTTTTCGCGATCACTTAATTGTGATGTTTCCGTTTTTTTTAACATTTTTTTTTTAATTTACACTTTATTGTTGTTCAATTTTATTGAAGAATATTTTTTAATTCAGTACAAAGTGAGCAAGGCATACTGTTTACAGAACTAAATCCACTTTTATTTTATTTTTTCACTATTATATGACAAACGCTTGGAAAATTATGGTAAATAGCTTGGGGTGTTGCATAAGAAGAATGATATATTTTTCATAGCGTATACAGTTTCTTTAAAAATTTTCTGCTTTTAGAAAAAAATATTAATTTAATCACTGTATAAACTTGTGTGCCAAGACTTAAAGTATTAGAGAACGAAAAGTGAGGGCAATCTGCAGAAAAGAACTAATTTAAAAAATGCTTAGGTTTTAACATTATAAACTCCAGGTGAAAATAAGATTAGGGTTAAAAAATTAAAAGGCTGGGTGATTTTAATGTATATAAATACCACACTAGAAAAGATTTTCCATTTTAAGAGAAATCACTCAAGGTTTAAGAAAAAAAGATTTCTTATCCAAATTCGGTTTCCTGTACCAAATGAATATTAAAGAGAAGGAATTTTTAAGTATAACAAAATATCTAATTTCACTTAAACGAATCTTTGTCCTTCAATATTATAAATTAATTCTTATTATCAGAAATATTTAACTTTGAAATTCAACATATACAACGGGAATATAATTTTTTCTGGCATTTTATATATATATTTTTCTATTTTACATTCTAATTTCAAGATTTAAATAACAATTATTTTAGTTAAAATGAATAATTACAATTAAATAATTAATTGTTATTTATATAACTAAAAACAAATGAAATAATACGGATAAATAATTCCTGTAATTAATTATGTTACATACCAATATAAATAATTAATTGATGTATAATTAAAACTCGATAATTAAATAATTAGTGGTGTACTTCCTAGACCGGGAGGGTTGTTTCCCCGCTTTACTTGTTAATATATATAATACTTTAATATTAGGAAAAAAATCTGTTGTGGACACCATATAACTTCCTTGTACGCCTATTAAATTGCATATACACACTTTTTTCTGCACTTCATTTAAACTTAACAACACCCTTTAAATAAATATGTCTTATATCTATTAAGATTATGTTTTTTAAATGATTATGATGTAACCATCAACAAAATGAAAACAAAAACGAAACAGGAAAATGTTAATAAAATTTTATAGCGATATTTATTATCAAGTAGACTAAAACTAATGCATAAAAAAAGTGATTCTAAATTATAATTTTCAATTAATATTAAATAATCATGTTTCAAAAAATCTGATGTGAAAACCTTATGACTTTCCTGTATGCCTATTAAATTACATATACACATTTTTAAAAGTATGTAAAATTTTATTTCATTAACAACTTCAGATATTTTTTCATTATTGTTATTATTGAATCTTAAAAATTATTGTTATTATCGTAAAAATTATTATTAATAATCGTAAATTTTTTTTACTATCAGACGTTAATAATTAATAAGTCAATATATTTAAATTAAAAAAAAGTTAAAAAAAGGAGATGAAGGCTGATTCGAACCGATGTGTACTCTTGTAAGATTCAAATATTTAATTAAATTTATTTGGCTATACTCTGGAACGAATGAAAATAAATACCCATTTACGATATATCGTTGAAAAGCTCTCAGCGAGGGCTTATTACTTAACCTGTTAAGAAAAAGTCCAAAATCCAAATTTTTTTTTGGATTTTGGACTTTTTTTTTTTAGATACTTTTGGTTCAGTCGATTGCAATCAAAAGGGGAGGTGAAAAACTAGGTGTTATAACAGTCCTAAGTCTAAAATTTCAACATCCTACCGCTAATCATTTTTGAGTTATGCGAGATACGTACGTATGTATGTACGTATCTCGCCGAACTACTAGACGTCATGCCGAAACTAGTCAAAATATATTCAGAGATGGTAAAACGGATATTTCCGTTGAAATCTGAAATTTTTCGCGATCACAATAATTCCTTTACTTCGTAAAAGGAAGTAAAAAAACTAAAACAGAATTTTTGTTTAAGGTGAAACAATATTTGCCGGGGTGCGAATCAAGTTGATAGCGCAAGACTGACTGAGAGCTGAGAGAACATAGATAATAGGGAATTAATTGACAAACCTGTGAGTTTTCTCTGATATTATTGTAGATAAAGGCAATTTTGAACTATCAGCAAATTAATGACTTTCTCATCTATCAGTAGTGACTAGCTTTCTTTCCAAATTCAATGTGTTCCGACACAAATTTTAAACAAATTTTCTTGTACGATAGATTAAAAATTAGTTATAGTTACAAATCATCGTTTACTCCAGTTAAAATATTGTAAGTGTATATTATCAAAGTAAATTAAAAGAGCATAATAGTATTGTCCCAAGATTAGTAAAATATTATTTTTTTGCAAAAATGTCAATATATCTTAGGGATTTTTAGGCAGATTGCACTAAAGGCAAAAATTGACCTAAAAAGTAGATAAAGATATACTAATTAAAAAATCCATTAAATTCCGACTTCTTTTATAAAAAAAATTCAAGTTTAAATTAAAGGTTAACATTTTTTTTAAAGTTATTAAAAATAAAACTTTTTTTATTTTAAAGTTTTGCTATTACTCTGTAAACTTTTTTTTGTTTTCATTGGAGAATTTTACTTTATGTACTAAATCTTTTTACTTTGTTAACAAAAAATCTAGCGTGATTCTTTTTTTATATAAATAAAACAAAAAATCTTTTTCAAAAATACTAATAATATTTCGTTACATAAAATAAAATAGCAAATTTTGGTGAAAATTTCTGGAATTGTATTTTATAATTTTCTGGAATAATTTTTTGGATAATCATTATATATGTCCAACATGGCTGTAATGTGTGATAAATAAGTAATATCTATTTGGATCAATTAAGAATGTCTAGGAAAATATAAATATTTACCAGTTGAATTAAAGATGAGCTTTTAAAGACTACGTAAGGGTATTTACTTAAATGTATAAATAATGAAATTTGCGCAGTACAAATTATATAAAATATATATGTGATAAAATAACCTCCCTAATGTACGAGTATTAAAGAAAATTATTATTCCTTTCAAGTAAGTATAAGAAAAGAAAAATCCCACGCAATAAAAACGGGGAGAAAGAAGTTGACTTAAGGAAACGTTACAAAATTTTGGATAATATAAAAGGACATCGTAGAATTACGGTATTTGTCCCAAGAGTACAAAATAGGAACTTAACTGCAGGGTGTTATAAGGAAAAGGAAACAGGTTCTGAAGATTCTACATGTGTAATACACTACTACTCTTCTTGTAGAAAAGAAGTATCTTTTCTAACTTCTTCCCTATTTCTTGTATCCGTTGCACAGCTTGCAACAACTGCTCTCTAGAGAGAAATAACCACCCAACACTGACAAACTATTGGCCTTTTTGAAGACCACCGAATACGTATATTTGGAATGTCTGTTTATAGCGTATTCTGACACCATCGATACCAAGCGAACTGACTGCTATAACCGTTTCAACTAAACTTAACATTCTAGAATAAAAGACCTATAACCGTAGAACAATATACATCATACAACTTCCCCTTTTTTGAATCAGCTTTTTCAGGTTTTAAGATGCAAATATCCAAGAATAATAAAAATAAAAATAAAGAAAATCAGTAAAAACGGAATTCTAGTGAAATAAAATAATATAATGTTAAAAAAAATATTTTTGGTTTGTAAACGATATGAATTATGGAAATTATTGCAACTTAATTTTATTTCTAATATTTCAGATAATGCATCCCGAGTATATTGAAGGATTAGAAAGTCTTGGTGATTTGAGAAGGTCATATTTTGATACATATCCAAAAATGTATTATCAGCTTACACTTAATATGGCAAAATATATGAATTTTACGTAAGTAGATTATAATATGTTTTATGTATATTTTTTTGTTTAGCTTGTAATATATATATATATATATTTATCTAATATTTTTTTTACAAAGATTTGCTAAATGGTTACTGAAATTAATTTGAAAATAGAAAATGCTCAAAAAAAAAAGAAAAAAAAAATTTATTCATAAAAGTATATGACGGTTTTCCTATTTTCGAACATATTTATTTTATATATATATATATATATATCTCTTCCCTGAAAATAATGAAAAGATGCGTTAAATATCTAGCCCACGGCTGGTCTAGTGGTTAGACTGATGTCGTCGTCGTCGAAGACTGTTGTTACATCTACAGTGCACTAGTTGTGCAATTCCCCTTTTGATTGGAATTGACTGAATCAAAAATTTCCAAAAAAGCCCAAATTTTCAAAAAAATTAGATTTTGAAATTTTTCTTATCGCAGTAATAAGCCCTCATTGAGAGCTTTTCAACGGTATCATAAGTAGTATTTACTTTCATTGGTTCCAGAGTTATAGCCAAATGAAAAATTTGGCTCTTACAAGGCGAAGGCACATCGGTTCGAATCAGAATTCATCTCTTATTTTTTAAACTTTCTTTTTTTTAATTTAAATGTATTGATTTCTTAATAATTATTAACCTCTGATTGTAAAAAAAATTAAGATAAATAATAATTCAATAACGTTTAAAAAAAAATTATCAGAAGTTATTAATGAAATAAAATTTTATGTACTTTTCATTAAAAAAAAAAAAAAAAAAAAAAAAAAAAAAAAAAAAAAA
>JAAAKQ030221895.1:0-11444 GCA_010016005.3 Zanna intricata | reverse complement strand
ATGTAGGAGGTATAACGAAATGAAACGACTGGCACTGGATAGGGAATCTTGGAGAGCTGCATCAAACCAGTCAAATGTCTGAGACAAAAAAAAAAAAAAAATTACAATGATATGATACATTCATATAATACAGCATCAATGGATGTTTGTACCCAGATCTTACTGTACCTTTTAAATTTTGACTTCTTCTATTTTCCCAACCTATCCCTGTTCATATCCTCTGTGGAGACTTGACCCCAAAAATTTTAATTATGACCTAATAAAAAAATCAGCAACCCCTATCAGCTTCAGCAAATGTTTTACCCATTTCTATACCAAACAAATCCAGATACAGTAACATATGAGTCAAAAGAGTTTGATATGTTACATGCGCTTGTGTTGTAAATGAGAGAACCCATAATATTCAGTCTAACTGAATTACAAGTGTCTACAATATTGAACTGTATGTAAACAATAAGGCTTTTAATATCATTCATTCAAAATATCAGCACATCTTTATTTGTAGCGATTCATTTATTGCGCTTACAGCTTTAGAAGTTTTGTATTCTAGACACACTATTGCCACTGAAATTCATAATGCAATAATTGAGTTGAACCATTGCAGTAGACAAGTGAATTCTGCTAGATCCCTGGCCAATCCCTGATGAGAATCCCGAGTGAAGAACGTGCAGATTCCGCTGTTAAAGAAGCATGTAGCCAACCGTCTTTCACCAATCGGTGTTATTCTACAAATGTTATTAATTCTGTTAAAGTTCGAGGAAAGTAGCAAAGTGACTGAACTGCTACAGTAGATAATGAACTCCGATACATCAAAGATACTCTTGCCATGAAGCTCTTCAATCCGGAATAACCATTGAGAGGAGGTTAATATTTGCCGTTTGAGAATTGAAGATACTCTTTTTATCTGTTTAGCCTCCGGAACTACCGTAAGGTATTACTTCAGAGGATGAATGAGGATGATATGTATGAATGTGAATGATGTGTAGTCTTGTACAATCTCAGGTCGACCACTCATGAGAAGTGTGGTTAATTGAAACCCAACCACCAAAGAACACGGTATCCACGATCTAGTATTCAAATCCGTATAAAATTTTTTATCTTTACTAGGACTTGAACCTTAAAATTCTCGACTTCGAAATCAGCTGATTTGCGATGTTGCATTAACCATTAGACCAACCCGGTGGGTTAAGAATTTGAAGATACTAATCTTTACACATGTCCACGTAATGAATTAGACCAATGCACTCGTTTGTGCTCGCTGCAATTGTCAACACATTTTGTAGATCGCGTTTGTTATGCGGCATTATGTCAGAAATTTAAATTAGTACCTAACATCGGAGATATTCGAGAAACAGTTGAAGGATGTTATATCTTGTTTTTTTCTTAAAGCCGAACATCTATATTCAATTTTCCAATGCATATTATAGTATGAGAGTGATTCAGCTATTAACATTTAATGTTAATCATTTACATTTTTAGTGAAGGAAACGCGTAATGAAGGTAATTAGAATATTTGTAAGTGTTGATTGGCAACCTTGCGAAGAGTAAATCAGCTGTTCGATTAATAATTTCGTAAACATAACCTTAAAGTCTTAATTGCGATGATGTGTCCGCTTGAAGGAAGTACTTTCGAAGAACAATGTTCTGTGATCAGAGTTTTACTTTCGGAAAGTGTACAACTGTCAGAAATATTCTTTCGGATGAACAAACAATACGGCAGTCTTTGCATGAACCGTGCGAGTTTTTACGTGCAGATGGAAAAGTTTAAAATTGGCCGCAAAAACATGACCTACGATCACCGCACCGGGCGTCCAGTAACAGTGTTGACCCCGGCGTTAGATTTTCGAATAGATTCAATTACCGAAGAAGACCCACGACTTACAGTTGGACAAATTGCCAAAAAATGTCGATTAAGTATTGGCACAGTTCATTAAGCCTATGGCGAGGGCGTTTGCTGCTGAGGTGCCTTACTCTGATGCTAAATGTCGATCGCAGCATTTGCATCGGGGGCATCCCGACCTAGGCTTGGCTGATGACTGAGATATGTAATCAGTACGAAGGTCAATAAGACGACTCCCGGTAAAGCCCCCCAGGGCTAGGAACGAGAGGGGTGGTGTGGCGACCGGAATCGTCCCTTGGGAGGTTCCCCTACGGAGGTTGGGATGGCACACTTCATTCCATTATTCAAAACAAACTGAACTACTATTTTAAGACTTGCGCTTGGTAGGTTCCCAAATGCCTTTACTAGGATTTAGCAAGTATAACAAGGATTTAACAGCAACTACTTTTATATGGATTTGAGTACTAGATTGTGGATGGCTGTTTGGTCTGATGAAAGAAGCTTTGCATGGCATCAAGTTCAATGACAACAAAGAGGTAAAGAAAAATGTATAAAACTGGCTTTCATAAATAAACAAATTTTTTAATAATTTTTTTTCTGTTATTTAGTCTGTATATCATTATACTTAGCACATGTTTAATTTATATATGGTAAGTTCATTGTCAGCTTGATCTTTCTTTTCTTTTGAAGGTTCTGAAGTAATTTGTCAATATGTTCAATTTTCCATCATTCAGTTTTAATTCTAAAAGTAAGTTATAAAAAATTCATTTTATAAAATAAAAATTAAACGGTTCAAATAATTAAACAATTTGGGATGATAATCTATGAAAATGATATAGATAATACCTTGCCTGGCTCATTGCTTTATCGTCTTAGATCTGTTGAATTATTTCTAGTGTCTGAATCGTCGATTTTCCAAATTTATTACAGATTTTGATGTTATCTCTCTACCTTGCTGATTGTGATGAAATCACTGGTGTTATCTGTACACATTTCATGTATAAAAATATGAAAATCGTGTGGTTACACAGATACTGAAAAATGACCACTGAGCATGCTGTCATTGTACTTCTTGATATGAAGCACTTTAGGTCTAGGTCCATCGTCAGTGACATAAATTTTTTTTTAAAACATTACAAATACACGCAAATAATAAATACATTAAAAAAATTAAAAAGAAGAAAAAAATTAAAATATAAGAACAAATATTTGTTCAGTCAAGTTTAAAATTCTATTTGTCAGTGATGTAATAATGAACCAAACAATCAAACAATAATACAAACTGTTAGATATTATTATTGTGTGTGTGTGTAGTTTGTTGATAAGTGTGATTGTTGTGGTGGAGGCCCAGCGTATGGTTGGAGTGTGCCTTGTGATTTCATGGGAGACGGAGGTGTGCTGTCGTAGTGTATTTCGTTGTATACAGTCCACTTGTTCTTTATTCAATGTTTTGAAATAAATGTTGTTTTACTATCATGTACAATAATTCAGTTTTTTTATGTATCTGTGAACAATCCCAAACACAAACTAAAACAATTTTTAAGAGAATCTCACCATGAAATTCTGTGTGCCGATTCATGAACTTTTGTTTTTAAATATAATCTTTCTAAAATTTCTAACTTTTTATTGTTTTCTTGTTCAGTATTTACTTTTTCTATAATTTTCAAATTATATTGTTATAGAAAAAGTAAATATTGAACATGATAACAATAATAATAGATAGAAATTTTAGAAAGATTTTAGATTTATAAACAAAAGTTCATCCTCATGAATCTGCGCATAGAATTTCATGGGGACATTCTCTTAAAAATTATTCAAGTTTGTATTATTATTTGTTTGTTTGAATTGGTTTATTATTACATCACTGACAGAATTTTAAACTTGACTGAACAAATATTTGTTCTTATATTTTAATTTATTTTCTTCTCTTTTTATGTTTCTAATAAATTTTTGTTATTTGTAATGTTTTTAAGAAAAAAAAATTATGTCACTGATGATGGACCTAGGCCTGGAAGTGTTTTGACTTTTTGAAAAAATAAGGTAAGAGTGTTTCTTTACTTGCCTGGAGTGGAGGCTGAATGTTATCTTAATATTTATTTATAAACTATATATATATATATATATATATATATATATATATAGTTGTGTTTTTCATATATTAAATATTTGATGAATGTTTTAGCAGTTGTGTTCTGGATTATTTCATATTATTAAAAGCATTTACTGTGTACTGGATTTTTATTTGTTTATTTATTGTAAATTATAGATTAAAGTACCTAATTTTTTCTTACTATTTTTTTGATTTTATTTTTTAGTACGACCAACTCAATCGTTAGAAGATGAAGAAAGATTGACAGGCCGGTTAGAAAATGTTGAAAAACAACGTGATGAATTACAGAATGCATTAGAAGCATCACAAAATTTAGTGGAAGATCTTGCTTCTCAACTTAATGAAGCTAGAACTAAAGTATCGGAAGCTATTATGATGGTAGAAACAACTTTAGTTGAAAAACAACAAGCTCAGTATCAGCTGGTGTTATGCAACAGTAATAATAATTTTTTATTAAATTTATTATAAATAATTATAACATACTATATGGTAACTCTTTTCTTTTTTCTCTCATTAATTTAGTTTGATATTTCAAATATTTTTGATTTTGTCCTTTCTAATTCTTTGGACTGTTTGGTCAAAATCCCAAAAGTTCTCAAAATTATAAAGCCACTTCTAAAATTGAACAAATAAGTAACTTTAAACTCTATTTCTGGATATTTTAGTTAAGTTTGTGCTCTCATTAGTGCTAATTCTGCTACATAAATGTTGATCAGGATTTGACCATCATTGGTTCATTCTGAAAATAATTCTAATTTTAACTAATAACAGACTTGCAGATTTTTTTTTAACCCTAACTCTCCTTTTGTTCTACGAGTTAGCAGGTGGTTTATTGACTTGATACTGTGTTCTCCATTCCATTCTTTGTTCTGTTATGTGCTAATCTTTCAACCTAATCATATTTACTACACCCTATATCTTCACTTATCTGTTTTATGCATTTCAGTTTTTTCTTCTATAATTTTTACCTTTATGGGGCTCACTATTAAGGTATTAATGAATATGTTAACAGTTTTCTGCTAATATTCATTCTTACCTTATATTTTTTAACATTCTTAGAAAATTCTCTGAACATGATAGGATCTGAATTTAACTTTTAAATTATCACTTAGTTGAAAGTTGTAGGCTTACTCCCTTTTTTTAGCAAGATTATCTCTGCTTGTTATCAGACAGGGGAATTATTTTTAACATACCCAAAAATTTACTTATTTTTTTATAGTGAGTTTTTGTATTTTTAAAAATAATTAGCTTTGGTTAACAATTTTCTTAAAATTTCAAATGTTTATATATTTGAAATTAAAAAAAATTGGTGCATTTTTTCTCTGCTATGTATTAGTATTTCTTCTAGTATATATTGGTACTGTTAATGTTTTTAATTTAAAAATCGTAAAAAAAGTTGTATAATTTTAAATGACAGAACTTATTCCTCAATTGAAATTCTATTATCGATTTAATCTTATTCTACATTAAAATTTCAAATTGATATTTTAATTTTATTTTTTCATTGATCTTACAAAAGGTATTTTGAAGGTGTTTCTGTGTATATATAATGTATATGCATGTGTACAAGGAGTGACTAAAAAAACTGGAATAATGCTATAAAAACCTTTATTTTTTATTCGTCACAATTTTAACATTATCCTCTTAAATATACTCCCCTCCATGATCACTATACTGCTACATGTGAATTTTCCATTGGTCAAAGCAGTGTTGGAAGACATTTTCAGAAAGCATGTTCATGGTCTTTATTGCTTTGTTTATTACAGCTTCAACTGTCTTGCTCAAATCTCATTCATTTGCTGATTTCACCTTGGGGGAACAGAAAAAATCACATGGGACAAGGTTTGGGGAAAAAGTTGGATTTCCCAACATAGAGATCCCTTGCTTGGTCAAAAACATTCAGATAGACAATGCAAGGCCTGGGTGGGGCATTGTCCTGATGAAGAATCTATAATTTTTTTCCACAATTTCTTCTTACTTGTTCATGGAGACTAGTTAGGACTTCAAGGTATTTTGCTGATTCACAGTTTGATCTTCAGATATCCAGTTTACGATAAAAAAACTGGTTTTTTCAATTTCTTCGTGCATTATTGACATGGTAGGTCATCTTGGATGTGGGTCATGTTCAACCTCTTCTTGTCCCTCTTTGAACTGTTTAAATCGCTCAAAAACCTGAGTGCATTTTAAAACATTTATCACCGAATACTTCTTTTAACAAAGAATGAGTTTCTGTGGTGGATTTTCCGAATGTTATAAGAAATTCCCATTAATGTGCTGCTCTTTTCTGACAGGCTGCAGATGAAAGGTCTAATATGAACGAATGCCATGGCTCAACTAAGGGATCCATGTTGACTTGGCAGCAAAAATGGAGAGAAGGGATGTCACCAACTTGGGCCATGTGCTGTGTTTGACCTTCATGTGCGAGGTATATGTAGATCAGTCAGTCCAGTTTTTTTAGCCATACCTCATAAAAGAATCAAAGTTATTATTACCCTATCCGTTTTTTTTTTTTTTTTTGTAGAGCACAAAACACAGGTCTTAATAATACTTATTAAAAACACAATTGATTTTTTTCCTCTCTGATTTGTAAAAATAGTGTGTGCTTAATTTCTTTCTGAACTATAGAAAACCTAAATTGTAATTTTTGTATTGTTTTTATTTATATAGTATCTTTGCGTACATGCCCACTATCACTTCATATCTTAATTATATTTATAAATTAATATGGAATGAAACTTTTTATGGCACTGACCTGATCAGTACTTTTCCTGGTTTCCTGTGATTGTTTTTTCTACACCTACCTATTCATGTTGCGATATATATTATATTTAAAATTATTTTTAAACTAACCAGAATAAATTTATTCTGATTGATCTGATGAATAAATTATTTTTCTATATTCACTAATATTAAAAGAGTTTTAGTTATACTTTTTTAGGTTCCCTGGGTGCTGAATACTTCAAACAGATTTATACCCATTTGAAAACAAACAAAGATTGTTCTTTTCTCTCTAATTTTATTATATATCATGTATTGAAACTAAGTTTCAGGAACTTTTATGTGATGCATTCACTACTGCTATATGATCTAAGTTTTCATCTGTGTTATTTCACATGCTATTTCCTTAAAATTTTAAAAGAGCAGTATTTAAAAGTGAATAATGTTCAGTAGAATTGGTTTGGAATATAAATATGATAATTATATTTTTGTTTTGTAGATGAATGTAGGAGACTACAGAAAGAATTAATGGACCTAATAGAAGAAGCAGGATGTAAAGTAAAAAATGAAGTGGATGTTGTGAAAAAAGATTTTGAAAAACAGTTGAAGGATGCTGAATTGCAAGTTAATGCCTTAGAAAAAGTAAGTGTATAAAATATGTGGAAAATATGTTAATTGTTTCAAGCCTAGTTCGTCACTTTATTATTTCTTTATGTTTAGGATTAGATGAATTTTGTAGTTTGTGGAAAATAGCAAGTATTACCTGGATTTGAACCCAAAACTAGTCAGTTAATGGCAGAAATGCTTAACACTTTCCATGACAGTCAACTGACCTTTATGGCACAGCTGTTGTGTTATTTGATATAATGCTATTGAAAAAAAATGTTTGGACAGGGAAGAACATTGACGAAACTGTCACAATGTCACAAACATGATAAATGTTTTCCAGTTATTATTCCTCATGTAATAAAGGGTTACTACTAGAACATTTCTAAATAATATTGCTGCAGGTAAATGCAGACTTATTGATGTATACTTGTCTTTAAAAATAACTTTATTTATACTACTTTATTAAAACAATTAGAAAATATAGACATTTAAAATCTAGAAGTAGATAAATCTTTTTGTTATTTAGAACTTTGTGGACAGATTTGGAAATTACTGTATATCAGTTTAGGCATCAGTATACATATAATTGTGTATACTGATGCCTAAATTATATGGTAGTATATTGATGCCTCAAATATCACTTTAAGTTAAGTAGATTTTAGGATATAATAAACAGACAGTAGTGATATAATAAACAGCCAATAATTATAAAACACCAATACCATTTTGTAAATTTTTAAAGACTATAATTATATTGAAATAAATTTATAAACAGAATATATGATGTTGATATTAGAAATTTAAATTACTAAAGAGAATAAATTATAAGATGAAACAGGAAAATTACTATTATATACTCATATATTAATATTTTGTAAATTTTGGTATAATTACAAAAGATTCTTGTTAATTTTTTCAAGTATCGGCAAATAGAAAATATCCAATACCTTTTAAATTATCATAAAATTAAAGAAGTTTAATTTTTTACACTTTCAATTATAGAAAAAAATTATTTTATAATAATAATTCTCTTGTGATTTAATACTCTAAAAAAAATTTAAGATAATATTTACTAAGTTAACTATTTCATACTTCCTTTGTCTTTGTAGTATGATTCTGAATATTGAATACATTCAGTAGAGGAAGGTTCTTTTATATGCACATATAAAATATATGCACACAAGTGTGCATATGTATATATGTTCTTTTATACATATCTACATATGTTTAGATGATGATTTGGAGGAAACTAAGAGTGATCTAGATGGAACGACTGGTGGATTTCATTGAAGATTCTGGTATTCTGTATAATAACAGATAATTTAGTGGTACTCCAGCTAAAATTTAGACTTTTTTATTTTATATTATTGGTATGTAAAAATTTTGAAGTAATGTAGTTACTCTGATCCTCTGTGTTTGTTAACTATGTTCTTTAAGAGTGTAATAGATGAAAAAGAAAATGGATAATGTTAGTTATGCCTGTAAAAAAAGAGATTGATTTAAATATCCTTAGCACATTTATTGAGACTGTGCTATAATTTTGAATTTAATAAACATATAGACATACTTGAAATATTTTATGAAGTCTCTATAGCAAATTTGAATAAAGATGAAATAAATGCTATGTAAAAACTGTTAAAATGACAAAAAAAGCAGTGATTTAGTACAGACTATTAAATACAAAAAGAAAGTTAAGAATGCTTATAAATTAGCTCCGCAAAATTTATTTTAAGAAGAATTTTTTACAAAATAGATGTTTGCAAACAAGATTATAAAAATGTAATAAATCTAAAAAAGGATTTCTTAAAAAATAATGATATCCTACGAAATATTTTGGTCTACCGATAAAAAATTTGTTTAAAAAAGTGGCTTTGAGAATGTAATTTTACCAAAGCAATGGAAAGATTAATAAACTCTTGTTACCGCCAAGAATTGTGTCAGAAGACCTTTTCTTTCACTACTATAATTCATTTCTTGATTCAGAAATTTTATTAGAAGAATTTTTCCGAGCTGTAAAGGTATTAAAAAAAAAAAAAATAATTAATTATCATTAGTTGGTACAAAAAAGATTTTTCTTGAAAAATTGAAGTTTGAATATCTTTTCCCACATGTTAACCAAAGTCAAAATGTTCATGCTGCACAAAAAGGCTTAAATTAAGATTCAAAAAGTTACTGAGCAGTTTCCATTTTAAATAGTACTTTGAATATATTTATTAATATAATTTACTTACTCTAGTCTAATGAATTAGGTAAGGAAAACAATTAACACCTGATATGCAGTAAGGGTTTAGGAAAGGGTTTTGTGACTATATGCAAATGAAACTGTTTTTTTTGAGGTGCGATATATTCCTGCTTTTTATAACAATTGAAAAAGCTGTCAAAAATGTTTCAGTGTTTATTTTCTGTTAAATAAAAAAAAAAAATCTTCAATTTCTATGATAATTAAAAAATTATTGAATATTTTTAATTTTATAATATTTGGAAGAAAAATGAAATATGAACTTTTGTAAAGTAATGATAAAGATAAGTTTTTTATGATTTAGGAAAGAAACAAAAAAATTAGTCAGTTGGAAAAACAGCAAGGAGAAATAACAAAACTGGAAATAGAGTTAGATGAAATAAAGCGTAAAAGTGTTTCACCGCGTAAATTACAAGCAATAACTGATCAGTTGAGTAGTGCTGAGAAAAGAGTGATTGAACTTATGACTGAAAACAAAAGCTTAACTGAAATAATTATGCAGAATCAACACAGGTAAAAAAATATATCTATTTTTTATTTTTATTACTAAATTTGGTAGGTGTGCTGTCCCTTTTTATCAGTGAATTATTTCATTTTTTTATGAAATCATTGATCATTGTGTTGGTGATGTGAAACTTCTGAAAAAAATGTGTAATATTAGGTTACTAAAGTATGTGTCTACATTTCTGAAAGCTTTCATACAGTTTTCTTTAACGGTTTGTTATATTTTTTGCTATTTATGAAGTATCAGTTTTGAAGTGGGTAGGGAATCCTCTTTAGTATGTGGGTGAATGAGATATTCATGTATGTTGTATTTTTTCAAATAATTTGAGGATATTATAAATTTAGTACATTTCTCAAATGGATATTATTCAAGCTTGTTCTTGGATTTATCACTTTTATACTCTTTAGTAAAATTTATATGATATAGTCTTTGTATGTGTGTTACCTTTTAAGAGGTGGTATGTGTGTTACCTTTTGTGATTTTTTTGTAGGGGCAATTCTTTTAACATCAGTGTTTCTGTGTGTTTTTTATCTGTTATTGATATGTGATGCATGTATCTGTTGTGCTTAGTGTAATATTTGTATCTCATGTGTTCAGATTTTATTTGTTATAATCACTGCAGATTTATTAACACATTGACTACCGACGGAGTGAACGCGGGTTTCATGTTGTTGCCGGACTATCTCAAGGTTATATTTTCAGCCATAGTGGCTCTGTAACACCAGCTCCTGCATTAATACTGGTGTTACTTGATTATTCAAACATTATTTTTTTATCACCCAAAATTTTGATAAATTTAAGAATTTTGATGTATGTTAACGTATAACTAAATTTTGGAATAAAGGATTGTATAAACAACAGGATATGAAACAAATATTTAATAAAAAGGTCTTATCACGTAAGTAAATAATAATTATATATACAACTACAAAAAGAATTAATACATACATAATATAATATAATATATTGCAAATTGTTGTACATAGCAAGCTTATTACAAATTTAAATGGTGATCATTAAAACATAAAGCACAAAGAGCTGGTTGATTTGGACACTGCGAACAATAATATATACTACTTAACATTTATTTTTTGTTCTGTGTACAATTTCTGCATCTTCTCTGCGAAATTTCTCCCTTTACATTAATTTAGTGGACATGTTTCTTGGGATTGGCAATTTCTGCTGTTGTTCAGGTTGTAGTAAACTTGAAATAATTGCAATCTTAAAATTATAGAAATTAGTATTCCTGCCAACATTGTACCTTCGGTACAGGTAATAAGAATTTTAACATCATTATATGCAATATATGTATACAGTGCTGTGCAAATTAGTTGGGACAAAGAATGGAAAACCAGTAATTTTTAAACAATATTTTATTTACGTGATAAAAACACTGACTTACTTGTTTTTAATAAGAAATATG
>JAAAKQ030221817.1:0-11446 GCA_010016005.3 Zanna intricata | reverse complement strand
GGGATAAGCCTCTTCGTCCAGGGTCCTTTGTTGGTGGCATCCCACCTGCTCTGCCACTCTCTGTAGAGTTCTTCTTTCGCGTAGATCCCTTTTATTGAACAGGATTTATATAAGTTACCACGATGTAGAAGAAATTGCATTGTTCAACCATCGATCGAAATTCTCAATTGACTTTGGATGTAGATCAACTCTTTAATGAGAAATTGTTTAAGATTACATATCATAATAATTAAAAAGAAATGTATAAGTACATTAATAAAACAATCGAATTATTGGTAGCATATATGTTTACTTCTAAATTATTACAACGATTTAAATGTAGCTTTTTTCTTGCTTGTAGTACAATTCCTTGTACGATTGTATTCGAGAAAAATTTTGGTTTTCAGATTCCAACAAAAATATATCCATTTTCACCAATCCTGAATCCATTTTGATTAGTTTCGACGTGACAACTGTACGTATGTATCTTGCATAATTAAAAAACGATTAGTCGTAGAATGTTGAAATTTTGACTGTTATAACATCTACTTGTGCACCTCCTTGCAATCGACTGTTTGGATTTTGGACTTTTTGAACTGCAATAAGAAGCCCTCATTAAGAGCTTTTTAACGATGTATCATAAGTGATATTTATTTTCATTGGTTCTAAAGTAATAGCTAAATAAAATTTTAATTAATGAAATATTTGGATCTTTCAAGGATACACATCGGTTCGAATCAGAATACATCTCTTTTTTTTAATTTTTTTAAAAATTTAAATGTATTGATTTATTAAAATTATTAACCTATGATTATAAAAAAAATATTTCCGATAAATAATAATTCAATAATAACAATAGAAAAATATATTTATATGAAAAATTATTAGAAATTATTAATGAGAAAATTTTATATAGTTTTTATTTAAAAGAAATGCGTATATGTATTTTAATAGGCGTACAAGGAAGTTATGCGTTGCGTACATCAGATTTAAAAAAAATTTTTCTAGACGTCTACCAGAAATTAAAGTTTTCCCTTCCTTATTAGTAAAGATATTAAAAGTAGCCCGTAAACGAGCAGTTTTTGATGAAAAAGTAATTAATGTATCAACAATTAGAGATCCCTAAGTGAATAGGACGATATGTTTGCTTTATTTTTCTATAATATACAGTTTCTTATTACTTTGTAAATTTCATTTAAAAATTCTTCAACACTTACAGTTATAAAATATTTATTATCTTATCTTCAGTAAATAGTAATGTTTTTTAAACCTAATTTATTAGATTTTGAAATTTTAAATTTCTTTAGAAAAAAAGAGTGCAAGAAAAATAATTTTATCTCAAACAATTTTTTGTTATAGTTTTAAATACTGAAATATTGATTGAAAAACTAAAGTACTCTAAACCTTAAAATATGCTAGGATTATAACGGAAAAAGTAAATATATACTGTAAAATAAAATAAGTAACGTACAAGAAAATTATCAGCTCTCCTAAAAAAAAATGATTGTGGAAATTTTCTTTTTTAAACTATTTATTTAAGCTCATTGTTATGAATTATTCGTTCGATAAAATAACAATCGATGATTAAGCAATATAAATTGTATACAATGAATAGAAAATTTATTATGTAATTCTTATAAGATGTATGAAAAAGATATGAAATGGTGAAAAATAATAATTACTGTTCTGCAATTGTAAACATTTTTTATTAAACATTTATCTATAATTTTCATTCTTTCATTCTTAACAAACTTTAAGAATTGAATCAATATGAATCATATAATTCATAACTCATATAAGAATCATGTAATTATAAAAGTTATTTTATTATTTTTAATAATAATAAAAAAAGAAGAATAATTTACCTCATTAAAAAATTTGATGTTGACACCACATAATTTCCTTCTTTTTTTTCTTCTTTTTTTTTTAACCTTCGGAACCACAATTAAGTATTACATCAGAGGATGGAGATGAATGATGTGTAGCGTGTGTGAAAATGCCATGCCTGACCGGGATTCAAACCTGGGACCTCCGGTATGAAAGGCCGAGACATGATTTCCTTGTACGCCAATTAAATTATATATACAGTTTTAAAAAAAAATGAAAAGTACATAATTATATTTATCCCTTTAATAACTTCTGATATTTGTTCGTTTTTTATTATTATTATTTATCGTAAATTTTTTTTTACAATCAGAGGATTCAATAAATTTAAATGAAAAAAAAAGTTAATACAAAGAGATGAAGTCTGATTCGAATCGATGTGTATCCTTGTAAGATCCAAATATTTCATTAATTAAATTTTTATTTGCTTATAACTCTGGAACAATGAAAATAAGTACCATATATGATATATCGTTGCAAAGCTCTCAATCAAGGCATATTACTGCAGTTAAAAAAAGTCCAAAATCCTAATTTTTGGGGGATTTTGGGCTTTTTTAGACACTTTTGGTTCAATCGATTGCAAGCAAAAGGAGAGGTGCACAACTACATGTTAAAGAAATCCTAAATCCAAAATTTCAACATTCTAAGGCTAAGTGTTTTTGAGTTTCGCGAGATCTAATATGCCACGCCTAAACTAATCAAAATAGATTCAGAGATGATCAAATTGGATATCTCCGTTGAAATCTAAAAACCGAAATTTTTCCTTGTACTTCGTACCAGGAAGTAAAAACGAAATTTTTGTCAGACAAATAAATTTTAGCCAATCAATAAATAAATCTTTTATTATAATAGGCATTTAATAATGTATTATACTATGTCGAGAAGATACATTACCGATAAATAAAAGAAATGTCCCAAAATTTATTTTCATTTTTTTTTCATGTCAGTCAGATGGTGTCTCATAGTAATAAAAAAAAAAAAAAGAAAAAAAGTGATTGAATTCCCCTATTAATAAATTAAAATATACATACATTAAATAATACTAATTAAATATTTTTTAAATAAAATTACAATAAAATTACTATAAAATCCATTACAATTCAGAAAACGTTAATGAAAATTAGTTAAGCATATCATTATGTTCTTTCTAGACGGAGATCCAAAAAATCCATTTTTTCATCTCTAAATTAGAATTATTTAAAAACTCAACAAAATAATGTTGTTTCAGTAAAATAATTTTTTCAATTCTATTTTAAATAATTTATTTAAATCTTCTAATAATCTTCCATACATAACTTCCTTGTATGCCTATTAAATTACATAAATTTTTTTTTTATTTTATGAAAAATACATAAAATTTTACTTCATTAACTAATAATATTTTTTTATACTTTTTTCTTTATTGTTATTATAGAATTATTATTTATGGTAAAACTGTTTTTACAATTAGATGTTAATAATTATTAATAAATCAATGTATTTAAATTAAAAATAAGCTAAAACAAGGAAATGAAGTCTGATTCGAACCAATATCTACCATCTTTTTTTTTTTTTTTTTACCTCCGGAACCACAATTAAGTGTATCTTCAGAGGGATGAAATGAATGAATTGTAGCGTGTGTGAAAAATACCATGCCTAACCGGGATTCGAACCCGGGACCTCCGGATGAAAGGCCGAGACGCTACCACTCGGCCACGGAGGCCGGCAATACCTACCCTTATAATATCTAAACATTACATTAATTAAAATTTTATTTGGTTATAACTCTGGAACCATCGGCGTGCGCAGGATTTTATTTTTGTGGGTGCCATCAACGAGAAAGCCGCCATTTACACCCTATCCATGACCCGACAGACAAATTCTATCGTTTATTTTTAATTTTTTTTTTTTGTCATTTAATTGTCTTTAAATTTTAACAAAATATTATATTTTTTAATATATTCTGCATAAAAAGGAAGAAAATTATAACAAATATAATTAAATAAAAGAATATCTGTGATGACTAGCTTTTCTTTTATTGATTTTCATCATAATGACCTAAAAGTATAAAAGTATTATTATAAAAAAAATAAAATCTACGACAAAAATACAAAATATAAATAAAATAAAACAATTATAAATCCATTCTTCGCTCAAAAGGAACAATTTTCATGAATTCCTGAATTATACAGTCATAATCCTCATTTACGGTAAGCTCTTACTGAGTAAATGGAACCATGAGACTGTCAAAGCGATCTTGAAGCATTGTTGGTTGAAGCTTAGGTTTGAAAATACTAAGCTTCGAAAAACTTCGCTCACACGTGCAGCTGGTGACGGAAATTGTGACAAATTTGAAAATGAGTTGTTTAAAATTCAAAGTGATTTCCCTATTATGTTTCAATAGCCACTGCAACCAATCAGCAGCTTTTTTTACAGGGAAGTCGTCACTTTTTTTTGGTCTTTAATATTTTAATTTCAGCCTCTAACTGAAAAGCATTTAAGGCGAACTGGTTAGCTAGATATTCATGACCATTTTGATCAATCTTATGGTCATCTAAGCCAAGTGTCATCACTTTTCCCGCAGTATGAATAATATATTTTTTGAAAAAAAAAAAAGTCAATTTTAAATCATCAAAATTGGCGTAATTTAAAAATTTTCAGATATTTGATTTTCAAATTTTTTCATTGGAGCTTGCTTTTATCTCAAACTTTGTATTTTTTTCCAAAATTCTAGCGCCCTCTCAAAGTTTTTTTGCGGGTGCCACGGCACCCGCAGTGCTCACGCCTATGACTGGAACCAATGAAAATAAGTACCACTTATGATATATCGTAAATCTCTCAATGAGGACTTATTACTGCAATTAAGAATAAATTTAAAATCCAAATATTTTGGGATTTTGTGCTTTTTTGGACACTTTTGATTCAGTAGACTGCAATCGAAAGAGGAGGTGTACAATTACATGTTACAACAGTTCTAAATCCAAAATTTCAACATCCTACGACTAATCGTTTTTGACTTATGCGAGACACATACGTACGTACGAACAGACGTCACGCTTAAATAGTCAAAATAGATTCAGAGATGGTCAAAATGGGTGTTTCCCCGTTGAAATCTGAAAACCGAAATTTTTACATCCCAGTACTTTCTTTATTTCGTACAAGGAAGTAAAAATGCCAGGCGAAACTTCGTTTGGTCCTACTCGAACGGGACCAACTTATTGTACCGAGTTACCCAATGTTCTTCTATGTTCTATTGTTAGGTTTGACAGAGGTATATTAATTTTTATTTATATTTAAAAAAACTTGTTTTTTAAAGGGTTGCATATTTGTGAATATAAACAAACGGATAGATTAAAATTTTGAATCTACTAAATTTCGGTCTGTGCGATTCATATTTTATATTTATAAAATCAAGCAATAATCTCACAGCCGATTTTTGTATCATGAAAACTTTCAGAAGTTTTAAGTTCTAAAAGATGGCACACTTCAGACGCGATTATACGTAGACATAAGAAATATTTTATATTGTTGACAAGTTCACCGTTTTCTATGATTCTTCAAAGTGAAACAGTTCGGTTTGATTTGGCTGTTGTAAAGGAAAAAATTGATTTTTTTTACTGTCAGATTATGGTAAACCACAAAATGTTGAAGAATTTTTCATCCATTGATCTTAATGTAATTTTCTGCTTTTCCGAGTATTAATACTCAAACTATACAGTTGAGTGTTTCGAAGTACCCTAATTCTCAAAAGTACTTTTAGTACTGAGTCTTCCTGAGTTGGGATATCGTCGAATAAGTAATGATGTTAAGTTCCTCCCACTTTCCCTCTCTACTGACATAGAATCTTTTGCTTTGTCTCTCCCTCTCCCCTTTTAACAGTTTAAAATTTTTAAACATTACATCTGATTGAATATTTATTTGTTCATTCATCTATTCTTTTAATTTTAGCTTGAATATCTCCATGTTTTATAGAATATTTAAATATTCTAACTCGATCCGATGTAATATTTAAAACTGTTAAAATAAAAATCAGAGGGATTGGTTTCAAGAAATTGTATTACCGAGTAGGAGAGACAAGCAGAAGAGGTCACGACAGTAGGAATGGGGAGGGAAAAAAGCTTATCATCGCTATTTATTTGACAATCACAACTCAGGAAGACTTTGTACTACAAGTTATTTTGGGAATGGGTCTACTCCAAAACGCGTCAACTAGGAAGTTAGAGTGACTATGCTTGGAAAGGCAAAAGATAACACTCAAATCATTTAAGATAATCCTAGCGGAAATATGAAACACTCTGAAACTTTTAATTTCTTTTCCAATTAAACACCCAGAAATTTCAAACTTGACGTGGGCGAATGATTCATATTTAGCACGATATTGACTTCCCCACAATTATTTTAACAACAAAATCACGGTCGCCAATTATAGTGAGAACATGATTCGTATAAATAAGCAACACGATATCAAGCCTTCTCACAATAATTTATTTAACACAACAAAACAAACTAGCAACACTTAACAACGCTTAACTAAACCTACATGAAACAAATTTAAACTTCGCGGAGTGTAACCTTTCGAAACTACGTACGTCACACGACTCAACCAATGAATGAACCAATGCACGGGTCTCTCAACCCTCTCTCTTTATCTGTTTAGCCTCCGGAACTACCGTAAGGTATTACTTAGAGGATGAATGAGGATGATGTGTATGAATTTGAATGTGAAGTGTAATCTTGTACAATCTCAGGTCGACCACTCCTGAGAAGTGTGGTTATTGAGGGTCTCTCAACCCGTTTATATACTATTAGCTCTTTTTTCTAGAAAATACTAGGAATATCGATTTGCTTCTATTACAAATATCTTCATTATTTATAATGAAATAATTCATTATTTATAATTACTTTAATTTCAGAACTAAACTTTATTTATTGCCAAATAAAAATTTATTCTTAAGTAAAAATAATTCAAACAAAAATACAATTTTACTGTTTCTAGTACAATCCAGTATATCTAAGCTAGTAAGTTCGAAATCTGACCACTAGACAAAGACTGAATTATTTAAATACTATTAACATACAAATGAAATAATATTAACAAAATATTATTATTAAATATAGAAATTAAATATTATTAACAAAATACTATTATTAAATATTATTAACATAACAATTTAACAATTTTTATCATTTTAATTAGTAATAAATTTATTTTGTGGGCTTCAATATATATTTGAAGAGTTATAATAATTTTTATAAAAACCTTGTATTACAAAAAACTACAGCTACTGAAATACTATTATTATAGTATAACTTATACAAATTTGATCTTTATTTTGTAATTTTTAGAATGCTCATAAAATTTATATATATGAGTATTAATGTTTTGACTAAATTAATAAATTAAGACTTCGTAAGTATTAAACAATATTTATTTAATTTTAGGTTTGCCCCAGAAAATGCCGATATCCACAAACTTCTAGTTGTTCACGAAATAAGCCAAGACCAAGGTAAGTTTTAAAGTTTATATTTCAGTTTTGCAGTTCTTTCTATTAATAATAATTATAAACTATAATTTTTTCAATGTATTTGCTTGGGTTAGGAAAAAATTAAATTTAACCGTTAAAGTTAACCTTGAAACTTGAAATTTACCTCATATTACATAAATATTTCCCACAAATAAAATAAAGACATCGTAATTTTATTGATTTACGTGATTCATTCTTTGGGTACCAGAAAATGATTTTACAGTTAATATTTAATCTAATTTTAATATTTTAATTTAAGTTTTTCTTCTTCGATTTTTTAGAAGATGCTTTTTACATAACTTGGTATCAAATAAACGATTTTAGTTGAATTTTATGAATACACAGTCTCCTTAGCTATCAAAAAAAAGAAAAGAAAGAAAAAGAAAAAGAAAGAAATTTTGTTTCGATTATTATGTAGGAATTATTTATAGCAAAGATTCAATGAAAGAAATGTAAAAGGAAACAAGTGAAAACGGCTTACAGATGTTAAAAAAAATAAAAATTTCAAAAATGAATGTAGATGATTAGACTAAGAATAATGGATGTAGTATATTTTGATATTTCCAGGTGATAACCTATTACGAGACAGATCTACAATAGAAAGACACTATTTACAATTCCCAAGCTGTCACAGCCAAAAGTATATGAAAATATTGTTTTATACATTTTCAACAATAAATAATTGAAATAAAAGGCAAAGATAATGTTAAACTTTCCCACCTATTTAAAATTTAAGTTTCTAGTGTGTTTTTAAGTATTATTTTTACTCTTCAAATGATATTTATATTCACATCTATTCCTTCTATAATTAATCTTCTCTTAGAGTACTATTTCCATCTTCATAACCCCTAACTAAAATATAACAATATTCCAAATCGGTGGAGTTTGTTAAAGGAGTAAAGATTTAGAAAAAAAGAAGTAGTATGAAAATTTTAAATTTAGGGTTTTTTTTTAAATTTAGGGGTTAGGTTATATTACTAACCCACTCTACACACTTTTTTTCACTATACACAGTGAAAAAAGCAAAAAACAAAAAAAAAAAAACACAGAAATATGGATTGAAAATGTTCCCACTCCAATAAGTTATTATTTCGAAAAAGAATATTGAGAAATACAAAATCGATAAATTGAAATAGTGAAAAGTTAAAATATTTCGTAACTGAAAACCTTAGGGGAGGTTACTTTAGGAGAGATCAGAATATTAAAAAAAAAGAAGAAAAATATCAATAGTTCTACTTCCAAAGATACTATTTACTTAAACTAAATAAAAATATGACAAATTTTTATAAAAAAGTTTAAAAAATAGCACCTCTTCACATTTACTTTTTTCCAAATGTTATCTTTTTTAAATTTGATTGAATTAATTTCCTAAACACATAAGCTAACATCAACTTTCATGAAATTTGCTTATACCGTTTGTGAGAGTAAAATAAAATGGACGCCAACATTTAAACAACATATTCTTTGAAATTTTTTAATTGAGATTTTCATTTATTAGAATTAGAGTTCCTCTATTAACTGATAAATTTAAGTATTGTGGGGGTGGGGTTAGTTTTTGACCAGCAATATTTTCTCTTGTAATGTGTACTTTATCAGTCGGGAAAGTTAAATTATCTCATATTATCTCTTAACTATTTACGATCATAAAACAGGGTTTTTTTTTACTAAAAAATTATAATTATTTTTGCGTAAAAATTTTGATGTGATTTATCCAAAAGCTTTTTAAACGATTTATCTAATATATTTGGTTGCTAATTGCTTTCTAGCGTATTTAATATTAAAATATACTACATCAAATTATTGGTTGTTAAGGATTTCAACAATATAGAATTCAGCGTACTGAAATACAAGAGTTAATATTCAATGTAATTATACATCCACATAGCTGGATAGAAAATGGATCTGCGCATCCATTTTCTGCCAAGAAAATTTTATGCGCAGATAACAAAAACAAAAATAAATAAAAAAAATAAAAACAGCTAATTCTCTAGTAATTAAAAAGTTTTTAGCAATTACAAAGACTCCGGTAATGGTTGGAGATAAGTTACAGGTTGCTTATGTATGCTCTTTTTTCTCCATAACAAGCTTGCGCATTTGAATGCTCATTCTTACTTGAATATCTTATACGTACTCAAATCCAGTTATGATAAGAATCCTTTGATATCATATAACGGTTACACTCAGATATAGAAACATACAAATCCTTATTCCCTTGGAAATTACTAAACTCAGATTCTCACACTTCAACACATGCAAAGAAAGACTTAACATAGAGAGGAAAGAAGGGGTAAGAGTTATCATGGACATACAGTCACTACACATAAAACAAATAAAGACATTCAGGAATTTCTTTCATACGAAATAAATCAGCCTGCAAATAGCAATGGTAAACTGAGACAAAAAATTCACACCCTCATCCTATTCCACACAGACTCAGCCGACAAGAACAACCACGCACAATTTCAAAAAGAAAAGATGAACATCACAAAGTCAGTCCATGGAAAACACAGATACCACAAAATCACATCAATAAAAAATAATCATACACCTGGTTAGAGAATAGTCAGTTCTTCTCCAAAACAGAAGGTTTCCTATTTTCCACCAGAGTTTAATTCATAGCGACCCGTAATTACAAAGAGCACATAATCGACGACCGGTACATCACAAATGAGATATGCAGGAGATGCGATCAGCAAAATGAAACAGTGGAATACATCACCGGATAATACAGAGCTCTAGCTGGAACGAAATACACAGACATAATGCAGCAGCTAAAGTAGTTCACTAAGTGTCCACAGCATACAAACTCAACGAAAACGCAGATTACTACTACAGATACATACCAAGATCAATATTAAAAAAAACTAAATACAAACTGTACTGGGATATCGAATTCATACAGATAGAACAATCACCGCCAATAGACCAGATATTACTTTCAAATTCAAAAAAGAAAAAATCACCTACCTAATCGATATTATTTCGAACTACCTTTCCGATCTAACGATAGAAATAAAAAGGCTCTGGAAGAAATAAATTGTCATTAACATCACCTTCATTATATCAGTCGCAGGCCTCTCTCTCATTCATACTATAAATTCATATTATATGAATTCATATTTATTCAAATTCATATTTCACCTATAGATTAGTGCACTTAGGATTCAGTACACACATATAAAGAGACTTCCAGAGATCAGTCTTATTCAAAATATCCAATACAATCAGATATTTCGTTATTAAGAATCATATTATTTATACTAACTTGGTACAGCCTGTCAGCGCAGATTAAGACCGCAATCACGCGTGGGAGATTTAACAATCATAATAATAAATAATATAAATTTTACCGGTTTATTTAAAAAGTATTGTTGTTACTTATTTGATTAATGTTATTTATCTAAATAGTGAATTATATAAAACTTCAAAATTATTATATGAACAAAAATAATGTATTACGAATATTTCTAAAATATTTTTTTATACATGGCATTTATAGATTTAGAAAAGGGCATTTGATAACCTGGACTGGAAAATAAAATGTTCAACATTTAAAAATTTTAGGGTTCAATAATGGGAATATTCACATAGAATATCGAAGAATAATTGTTAAAATTTACAGGAACTAAACTGCAAACAGTAATAATCGAACAATATACAAAAGAAGCGGTAATAAAAAGGGAGTCCGACAAGGATGTTCCATATCCCCGTTACTTTTTAATCTTTACACAGAACTAGTAGTTAATGAAGTTAAAGAACAATTTAGCACCGGAGTAACAGTGCAAGGCGAAAAAATAAAGATGCTATGATTTACTGACGATATAGTAATTCTAGTTGAAAGTAAAAACGATATAGGAGAAACTTTGAATGGCATGGATGAAGTCCAACGCAACAACTGCTGCATGAAAATAAACAAGAACAAAACGAAATTAATGAAATTTAGTGGAAATAATGTAGATGGACCGCTGAATATAAAAATATGAAGAGAAAAGATTACTGAGTTAGAAAAATTTTGTTATTTGGGAAGTAGAATTACTAAAGATGGACGAAGCAGGAGCGATATAAAATGCCGAATAGCA
>JAAAKQ030221795.1:0-11447 GCA_010016005.3 Zanna intricata | reverse complement strand
AGAAATTTTCTGCATTTCGTTGGGTGTTTTCTTTTAAAAATTATGCAAGGTGTTAATTTTTTCTCATCTTAATGTATTGTCAGCATTACTGAACATTACTGTTTTTTAACCGGCAGTTCGTATTTGAATACTCTTTGTATCTGCACTTAATTCTTGTTGTCAGTGGCATTTCGAAAGTGTTTGGCTAGCATTCCCAATTTAATTTAATGAATAGTTGCTGGTTTTTTGTATTTTTATGACATAACTTAGAAACTTGGTCGGTTTATCTTCGTATGCTTCTGATTACCGTTTGCTATTGTTTACCGCATTCAATTAGAAAAATTATGTCGACAAAGAAATCGCTGTAGACAATCCGTGAATCGGTTAATTTGATAGCTGAGGGTTGTAAGTTATGGCAGATGGCCGTGGTTGGACGTAGGCCTCAAAGGTAAGTTGAGTAAATAAACTGATGGAAATGTCTTCTGCGGCATTTGCATCGGTGTGATCCTGACAGAGGCCAAACTGATGTCCGTGTTGTGTTATCAAGTTTAGAGGATCTAAAAGATAACCTCTGGTAAAACCCATCAGAGCTAGAAACAGAGGGGGCGGTATGGTGATCAGGATTATCACAAGGCAGGTGTCTTCTCTTACGGGGAAAAATTTAGCCATTTAAAATTAGATTTAATTTCATCCGTATCGATATTTAATTAAATAGCGATTTTCAGGACTTTCATCTGACTCATTTCTGTAGAAATTGCAAATCCAAATTGAGTATATACCATATATGCGTTCCAAGTTTTTCTTCTATTTCCGGATATATATCGTTTTACTGCTGAAATACTTTCTTGTTTTTATTGGTTTCACGAAAATTTATTTCTTTTTTCGCTATTCACGAATGCAGGATTCTGTTATTTCAGAAATTTTTCCTCTAGCATACCTTCATGCTTCTTTGCATAAGTGATAACAGGTAACTTTTCTGTGACAATCAATGAACGCAGTATCTTTTTGCACTCATTCAGTAAGTCTACTATATACAAAACTTTTACATAGTGTACAGTTGTCACAATGAAAAGTATTTATAAAATGACTACAAAATGATCGATAAAAATGTTTTTGTATGAAATAAAATTAACACATACCTGAGAAAAATTAAGCTTCTGATATATCGGGAGGAATTCGTAGATAAGAATATTGTCTGATAGTGCTAATTACTCATAGCCAAGGTATTTGTTACATAAATCATTTTATTTCTTTGGAAATAGATAAGTACTAAAAAAAAAAAAAAAAATTTCATCAGAATTCTCTATGGATTAATTAATATATATATTTAATGATTACATCATCGTCAATGTGAAACCATAAAATTCATGTACGACGCGCAATTAGTTTTGCAATCGTCATTCCGGAAAAAAATAGTGCGCCTGGTACATGGGTGCACACAGTAATTGTTTTAAAACGTCCTGTAGCCTTAAAAAATTATTTAGTCGAGGGATTATAATTACAAATTTGGATAAAACTGTGGGTATTTTGATTGTAAGGTAGACGTAATATTACTGATCACATTGATGGTATTTCCATTAATGATAATGGTAGTATTTCTGTTGTCTGAAATTTTTGGATGTAGTTTTTCTTTAGATGTTAGATTTTTTTTGTTCCGATCAAATTGATTTTTTTTTCTACAAAATCATACGTGCAGTTTTTCTTTGAAGCTTTTGAACAAAACACAAGGCTTTTCATTATAAGATATTTATTATTCCTCCCGTCTGAAGTATAATACTAATTTTTGGGTGCCCCAAAAAGACAGAACAAGTTTTCAAGCTTAAAAAAAATGGGGTATGCTCATTTTTTGGTGTCCTTAAGTATCAATTACGTCGATCAATATTTACAAGTAGTAAAATAAATATATTAACTTATCCATATATTTATATTTATGAATACGCAACCTTTACTAAAATAATAATACGAGTAATAATCGCCATTTATACCTAAGCTGCAAATAGAACTACGTTTACGTAACTCAGCACAATATTTAAGCTACTAGAAAGGACCTTATTATGATTCCGTGGCCACTTTTAATAAATTACCGATCTTTTCCTAATAAATTTTCACCAATTTATTTAAAATAAAATTAAAATATTTTCTTTTATAAAAAAAAGGCTATTATATTGATGAATTTTTACAATGTTAATAAAAAATCAAAGTTTTTCTGTACCTCTGTTTAACGTTTGCATTAGAACGTGATCAAACAGTTTTCATTGCCGGCCTCCTTGGCGCGAGTGGTAGCGTCTCATCCTTTCATCCGGAAGTCCCGAGTTCGAATCCCAGTCAGGCATGGCATTTTCACGCTACAATTCATTCAACTCATTTTCTGAAGATATACCTTAACGGTGGTTCCGGAGGTGTTTTCATTAATAACTTTGAAATTCTTTATTTTTTACATTATCAATAAATTTTACATAATTTCTGTTCCATTTTATAATTATTTGTGTATTTTATGCCACTGCTGTGAAAGTTTTACATTGGTTTCCATCTCGACAAATGTTTTTCATGGTTTGAATCATCTAAAAAAATGTTAGGGTAGACTGTTTTTTATTCATGGAGTAGTTTATCTATTAATTCCTGATGTAATTTTTATAGTGAATTATTATATAGTAACGAAATAGATTAATCATTAATTTGGTGGACTTCAAAAGCTATGTTATATGTATTTACAAGTATGTATTTAGTAAGCCAAGTTTTACGTGAATATGAAACATTTCGAATATTCCGCACAAGTATAAGGACAGTGCAGTACTAGAAGTTTTTACAGTTTTAAAAACCGATCAGTGGGCGTTTAGCCAAAAACCATAAAATACCACGGAAAAGGATGAGAACAAGGATAAAGGGATGGATAGTGAGAAAGGAGGAATATATTTATAGAAGGAGAAATAAATCCACCCGATGGAGCACTACCAAGTTTTCCGTCGTGTAGTTCAAATATATTTTGCAAAAATTGCTTTTTTCCAAATATTAATGAACCATGTAAAGAAACTGTATGTTCTTTAACAGAAAACGTCCAGCTATCCCCAGAATTGTGAAACCTATCTAACTATTCAACTTTCACTATTCGAACTCGGGACCTCAATATTCGAAGGCCGAGACGCTACCACTCGCACCACGGAGGCCGGCCAACTTTCATTGTCTTATTTTAAACCTTCACCATTGAACTGCAAGGGTGAAATAGAATTAGAGGACTATTTTAGAGAACTAGAAATAGAAGCAGAGGAAAATTTCTACTCTAAGTGTTCATCAGAGATTTTCTCTTTGTTAAAAGAAATTTTTCAGTTGACGAAAAGATATCATCTTTTATTAAAACGGTATTCCTTCACTCCGTAAAATTCTCAATGAAAAATTTCCACAGAGATGTTCGTTAAATTCTTGCCTAAACTTCTTGCCTTTATTTGAAAGGCCATTTCAAACCCAATTATGTATCATAAATCCTTCAGGATAGGGGGATATTGAACTCTTTTAAACGGTGACTCACTGAACCTATTGCGTCCATCTGTCACTTCTAATGATATTGGTTACGTATGACAAGAAACCCTATTTCTAACCACCAGGTAAATTATTATTATTTTTTTTTTGTCTTGCATCTGTTATATTTTTATAAGTGTGCATTTAATTCGTATTTAACCTTATCTTGAGTTTATTAAAATCTGTTGATATACATAAAAATTTGATTAAAGTTAACAAAGGATAAAGTTAGTTTATAAATTAAACTGTTGGTGTAACGATATATTCTATGAAAAGAAGAACGAGTGTTTTTTTTCCAAATAAACTACTAACTCAATTCAAAACAATCTCACTGTCAAGAGCATATGATGCCTTACTAGTGTGTATGCAGATTCAAAGCAAAGTACATCTATATTATTACTACCAGTACATCTATATTATTATATTTTTAACTAATTAGTTATTAAATACAATTTTAATCAATATATATATATATTAATATCTATTTTAAATAATATTTATTTTTATCATATTTCATAAAATTAAAAAAATAAATAAATAACTATTTTCATTTTACTGCTGAATTTTAACAAAAAAAAAAAAAACAGTAGTAAAGTCAGTAGGAAATCCAGTAAAACAAAGAGACATTTAAAATGCGATATGTAAAAAACACCTGTTAAACATTTAGAGAAGAATTGTTTAAAATTTAATAAACTGATAAAGTATGAAATTAAGAAATTATTAGAAAAATTAAAAAAGATAGAAGCTTGTGATAGAATATTGAATAAAGAAGAGGTTAATAGAGAGATATATTTAAGAATCAAGGGTTAGCTAATCTGTTTCTAGAAGAATGTGAAGGGAATAAAGACAACTTAGATTATATGGAACAACTGAAGAAGAAGAATTTAAGGTGTACGTTATTAAGAGATGAGAAAAATAATAAAAGAAAAATTGTTTTTTTTTACGCTTATTTTTTCTTTACGAAGTACTGAGCATATGCGGTTTTTACCGGATCTTGACGTTCGATACCTAAAAAACTCAGAAACAAAAAAAACGGATGAAAATTTTCCGGATATTTGTATGTATGTGTGTGTGATCGATATCGCACGTCTTGTATTTCCAGAACTACTCGATCGATTTTGACCAAACTTTATCAGATTACTTCTATGTCTGGGGCAATGATGCTATTAAGTTTTCAACTTAAAAGGTCAAGGGTGTGAGGCCTCAAACAAGGTCATCTTCTCGAGATTTCGCCTAATTAATGTCTTATGTTTCTTAGAAACATTTATTAACAATTAAAAAATAATAATATATGCAAAAAAAATTTGCAATATTGCATCACCTCCCTAAAAAATGCTCTAAATAAACTAATGGCTAAGTGGATATACTGTCTCAATAGTACCCCTCACCCTACAAGGAACGCTGCTGTAGCACTGAAGTATAGGTTTTGTAATTGTCTTTTCTTTTCTGTTTAGACTGCGGTACCATCAAAAGGTGGTTCCGCAGGCATTAAGACAACTTTCGGCGTATTCAAAGGATGAATGAGGTTGATAAGTAAGAATGTAAATGAAGTGTAGTAGTCTTGTACAGTCTCAGGTCAACCATTCCTGATGTGTACGGTTAATTGAAACCCAACCACCAAAAAAACACCGTTTAGTATTTAAATCCGTGTAAAAGTAACTGCCTTTACTAGGATTTGAACCTTAGAACTCTCGACTTCGAAATCAGCTGACGTGCTATTACGAGTTCATCACTACACCACCCCGGTGGGTTGCTATGTTAAACCCACAACATGAATTGTAACCCGGTGGGTTGCTGTAGTCGCGTGCTATGTTGTAATGTCAGAGATGAGCGGTAGAATTAAATAAATGAGTAATATTTAGAGTATAAAAAAGTATTTAAAGTGTTTGCTAGTATTGCCACACCCGCGCGAATGAATTACGTATGCGCGAGCATTTTAGTTAGGATCATTGAATAAATAAACAAAAAATATTATATTTAAATAAAATTATAAATTAAGTTGGACGTTTATGTGCATGTAAGCGCTGCATCAGAAAAAAGCAGCGTGACAAGTGCGGCAACTGTGTAGTCAGCTTTTTTTAAATATTCATAATAGCCTGGTACACTAGCCTCCTACAAGATATAAAAAGGTAAAATTCGTAAAACTTTAAATAATGTTATTTAATTTTGAGGAAGTCCATGTAGGCATTTGGTCTAGAAAATCATCCAATTAAATGGAACTATACAGTATTCTTCTTTCATCTTTTCATACAAAACACAAGTAAATGTTTTATATATATAAATATGATAGATAAAAGTATATTATTTAAAAATTTAGTGAACATAAATGTGAGATTTTTCCACTTTAAATAAACTGGGGATATTTGCCCCTTTTTTCCTAAAATATTGTTTTTTTTCTAAAATGAAATATTTTATTTTTTTAACTTTGTTATAATAAAATAAATCCCGATATATTCATTTTTAGTTTCATTTCCTAAGCTAAACAAAACTTGTTGGAAGTTTATCGATATGTAAACTAATATTACGTAAGCCCTGCAGAAGAAATATGGGGCAAGATTAAAAGGACTTTGTGTATTATCTTTCAGTTTTGTTTAATACTGGAATAAATTTTATGGAATATTAACAATAGTAAATGGATAAATTACGGTAGTTTTGTAACAGATTTCCTGCTTTAATCTATTATAATTTTAGAAATTCTATTACTTATGTTATTATTTTTTTTTGTTATATAAATTTCGAGGAAAATTTATTATGTAATGTTTACTATTACAGGAGTTTGTGTTGAAGTTAAAGTTCACAGTTACGTAAATACTATTCTGCTAACATCCGATGCTATCAGGGGAAAACTTTGAGGTAAGTTTTGAAGTGGGGAGTTTTCTCCATGACAACGCTCCCGTCCACAGAATTATGGAAAGTTAAGGCGGCTGTGACGATAGGTGATTGGTGCAAGCAACGGCTTTTAGTTGCTGAAAATCAGTCATGCTTCTTACACCTTATAAAGCCGTGACTCCTATTAACTTTGTTTACACAGAAAAAGTTTTAAAGTAGGGGTTTTCAAGGAGAGGAAAAAAAAAGAAGGATTTCTTTTTTAATTAGTTTATTAGAAAACGTTAATGAGTGATTGTATTTTTAAAGTATATTTTACCATATTAAATAGCCAAGTAAAAATGGAAATAAACTTCAAAAAAAGAATTATCAGACATATGTTTATAAGTTTGTTTATATTTTCTAATTATGTCCAAAGTTTCCTAATAATTTTGATAATATAATTATTTTAAAATATAAATTTAACAAATTTAAATTAAATTAGATTAAAACTAAAATTTTATTAGTTTTTTAATCTTATTCTTAGTTTAAATTAAATAAAAATAAAATTGTATAAATATGCTTCATACAGAATGTTATTACTTTTAATATATATATATATATATTTAAAAAAGTTTCCTCTTTTAAGGAGAAAGAACTTTTGCATATTTTGTTTTTATTCATATTACATTCAGTTGTTTTTTTTTTTTTTTTTTTTAATAATTTATCACAATTATTTAATTAAAGCTTTATGTTTATTTTCTCTTTAGCCACCTTACATCGTTATTTTAAAATGTTTGTTTATGTCTCTGCAAATCCAGAACGGATGCACAGATTTTCATTAAGTCGATTTAAAACGATTTATCTCAATCATGTATGACTATTTTAAATAAAACAAAATTGAGGACTGTAGAAACCATTTTAACCTAATAAAAAAAGGTTTTGTATGTTTAATAAATGATGGAACATCGAGTTATAATATTTTTAAAATTGTTTTCAGTAATTTTTTGTATGGAAGGAAGGTTCCATTACAAAATTGTGTATTCATAATAGTTTAACTAATAAAAGGTAAATGTAAAAACATCATGAAATTATAAAAATATATATAATTTAGTCGAAAAATATTTAATAAAGTTCATGTAAAAATTTGCACTGTATTTTAAATTAAATTAATTTTAATTAAATGGTTGTGATTATGTTTGTTTTAGCCTCGTGAAATTAATTCTTTTATTAATCTTAAATAAGTCCAATTCCTTATTTATCAGCATCTTTCTTAGTGATGTTTGTAGAAACACTGTTGATAAACGCTTAGGAAACTATGTAATCAAACAATACATTCTGTCTGTGTTGTATTTATTCATTTAATACAGGGTTATTACTAATTAAATTCTCACTTTTCATGGTTTGTAAAAAATATATTTTTTAAATATAAAGATTACTACTTACAGAGTTTTACAGTAAATTTCTTAAGTCTGCATCTATAAAACTTTGGGTGTACATGGAGTTTTTTTTGGCTCAATGATATCGCCACAAAAGCTTGTGCATGGGATATGGAAATTGAATTTTGTAACGTATGGAAAATGTCACCCCTGATCGGGATTCGAACTGGGACCTCCGGATAACAGACCGAGACGCTACCATTCCGCCACAGAGATCGTTTATTAATATTGTTCTTTTGTTCATCTACATCAACAGGATGGGAAGGGACATGAACTTTCTGTTTTATAAATCCCACAAAAAGTAGTCACAAGGCGTTTATGTCTGGACTTTTTAGTGGCAGAGGTGCCAACGCCAAGTTTCGTCAGTTTCACGGTTAAATCAACCTCTTGGAAATTATTGATTCAAATTATTTCGAATGAGCTAGTAAAACGGAGATCTGTCTTATACGAGAATGAAGATTTTAGTGCCTTCCTTGAGTTGAGGCATTAGTCATTCATTTAATATGTCGGGATAAATTTCTCCAGTTACTATATATTTGTAAAAATACAAAGGTCCGTACTCCTTTTCGTGAAATAAATAAAACTCTAGAAAAATTGCATATATATATATATTGTAGTGTTCAGCCGAGGTTTTCTAACCCCCCTTTCTACTGATTCTGAAACGTATACTCATAAAAAATTAGGCGATGAAAGAAAAGAGGCGTCAACATGTTTCTGCATCTACGCATAGAAATTTCTACGTGACACTTTCATCGTCACTTAAACTTTCGTCTAAATGTAATTATTACCTGTAATTTTTTAACTATTCCAATGAACGGGTGCGGAAATTTTAATTCTAAACTCGCTGATCTAGTTGATTATGGACTACTTTGATACACAGCGCGAACACGATCAGCTTTTTCTTTTAACATAGGAGGTCTTTTAGAATTTCTAATTTTATACAGATACTGTGTGAAAAGAGCGGCTAACTACTTTCTTAATTGTAGATGGATCGTCTTTTTGACGGTCATTTACCGACACTTTGTTAAAAAAAAAACATTGCCACGGTAGTGACGAGATTGACAGCTAATTCGAGTACATATAAATCTTTACAGGACCATCTTTCCGAATCGCTTATCCGACAGTATAATCGAAATATACCTCGACAACAGTGCTTGACCAAGTTAAAAACACTCAAACCATAGTAGGTACAACATTTACATAATATAAAAGTCAATATTTTTAAAACCAACAAAGCGCTTATTTAATCTTTAATTACCCTGAATTTACTCGATGAGTAAACTGAATTTACTTAATTTAGTGTTCGGAGTTTAGAAGATTAATTCTAATTATTAATTTGCTTTGCAAGTTTTACATTTATGTAGACATGAAAAGTTTTAAAGAATGAATTTCAACACACGTAATTTGTACGTGTTCTAATATTATTAACACCAGATGACCGTATATCTATACTTTTAAGTTAAACATTTAAGAATGTTCTTAATACTGGTATTTATTATTTACTGGTGGACCAGTTAATAATTAATTAAATCTTATGTTTAAGTGATTAAATGATAACCAGTTATTTGGTAATTGTCATTTTTATTGATTTCTTAGTGTGGTTTCAATTAACCACACATCTCAGGAATCACCATTCACAGTCCACCTGAGACTGTACATGACTTTATTTATATACATATAATCCATATTCATCCCCTGAAATAATACCTTAAATTGCTTCTGGAGACTAAACAGAAAAAGAAAGAAAGAAACCTATTAAAACAAAAACGTCATAAGGTTGAAAGTATTGTAGGGCAGATGTTTAAATACTTTTTTTTTAATAATTTTAGCCTGATACCGTACTCAAAGTTTTTGGATGCAGCAGAACGTTTGGAAAATAACTTACTTTTGTACAAATAAATATTTCTAAGTCTATGGTAAAAAAGAACAAAGAAACACTTAAAAGATGTACTATTTTTAGTATTTTAGTTTATATTTTTGATATCACATAGTTTTATCGAGATTAAATTATTCTCTAGCCATTTAAGTAAATGTATTATGTTTTTTACTAATTTATAATTTATTTGTAATTGAAAGTAATGTCGTTCAGATTAAAAGAAGTGTACAGATTTTATAGTAACGTAAGATTTCCTTATGTTTGAGAGTAATTTTAGATATCTTGTTAGTTCTAATTAAATGAAAGAGGTGGAAATTAGAACGTTGAACTTACGTTCCAGTCGCCAACTCTGTTTTCGTTTGTAGGCATTTGCATATTTACCGATGAGATGAGAAGGGATTTACTGTACAAGATCTAAGTATCGGGGTGACGAGGGGGTAGCAGTATCCCGTTGCGTTTGCCGATGACCTCGCATTGGTGGTCTCCGCTACGTCGTCTGCATCCCTCGCGGTTGAGCTAGCGCAACGTTGGTTGCGTGATAAGGGACTGACAATCTCCCCAGAAAAGACTTCGTTTATTTGTTTCGCTGGTCGGCGTTTGCTACCCTCGGTAAGAGCTAAAATAGCTGGCGTTATATCTCAAGTGGAAGTGGTGAAATATCTAAGAGTGTGCCTAGACCATTGCCGGTCCCTCATCGCCCATGTAGAAGAAACGTCTTGGAAAGCGGAAACAGCGGTTGCAGCACTGAGTAAACTGTTGGGAAACACAACTGGTCCTCGCGCCTCCAAAAGGAAATTATACGGTCACGTAGTCACCTCGATCCTTTAGTATGGTGTAGAGATAGGTTCGGAAACCCTAAGGCGGGGTTGGAATAGGCGGAAAGCAGAGGTTGTGCAGCGGCGGATCGCGCTACGGGTAACATAAGAATATTTTCCTGTCTCCACCGAAGCTGTACTGCTTATAGTGGGGATTTCTCCCTTCAACAACTAGCGGTTATGAGGATTTGGGCTCTGCAGGGGATGGATAAGGCTGAAGTGTTGGACTGCTATATAAGGAGTGGCAGCTCCAATACTGGGAGGTAGACTCATCAACTTACTCGATAGGTGAGGCCCTGGGTCGGCCGTAGGTTCGGCGAGGTTGACGATTGGCTGACCCAATTCCTATCTGGCCATGGCGTGTTCCGGAGTTACCTTCATTTGAGGCTACTGGCGACGATCCTCTTTGGTGATATGTGAGAGAAGGACATCCTGAAACACGTTGTGTTCGCCTGCCGAGCGTGGTATCTGGAACGATACTGTGAAACGGTTACAGGTTCATTAACCGTGGAAAATGGAGTGACTCGGCAATTAGGGACAGCTCCCTGCTGAGCTACCGTTCATTGATGTTTGCACCGGTGGGTGGCAGTGATGCGGTACGGGAACTCCTTCCTAATTCCCTTCTCGCCGAATGTCAAGGACTTCGGCGCCTCTTCATTGATTGGTCATTCGGTCCAGGTTCACGCACCTGAATGGAGTATTTATTGTCCCGTTGTTTTCGTATTTTGTAATGTAATATTCGCCGTGTCTCTAGGTAATTATATTTCGTTGCATTTATATGTCTTCAATTCCAGTCTTGTGTTCCTATTGCTGTCAGTTGTGTAAGTTCACTGTTTGAATTTACTTCTATCGTCCTGTAGTTGCTTGTGTTTACCTCTACTGTCATCTGTCTTTGTAGCCGTATAGATTTGCTGCTTGTGTGAGCATCCAACTGGTGGTAGGGTTGGTTTGCTGGCATTTCTCCCGCCACCACCCCATTCAGTCGCCCTAGAGCATAAGACCGAATGTCTGTGCCACGAA
>JAAAKQ030221772.1:0-24147 GCA_010016005.3 Zanna intricata | reverse complement strand
TACTAAAAATATGAGTAAATTACTAGATATGGAACTGTGTGTTTTATAATGTGTCATAATTTATTAGCACATTTTCCAAATGTAATATCCTGCACAAGTATTGTTTTTTTAATAAATGTACAGTTTAATGTAGTTCATAAACCAATAATGTGGTATTCTTGGCTAATTCTCATTTTATGCATGAATTGGATAGGAACCCACAATGTAATACGAGCCAGGATAACATCATAATATTAGTTGGTAATGGTAATTCTTATTTACAAATGATGGTAAGATTATTATTACATCGAATATTAATAGTTTTCTAACATTAAATGAGATAGAACAAAAATGTAAATGAATAAAAAGGTATAAGTGCAGAACACTGTAGATCTAGCCCACGGTGAACACATACAAGCACTAAATCTGCTTGGCAAATGCCAGTCTCTTTTATTGCCACCAGCCATATGATGGAATATACCACCCCCCAGATCATAAGGATTTCTTAGAAATCCTTGCTGTTGGTCTAGGTGACATGAGTCCATATTTTTAAGCATCGGGTCAGAAAGAGATATAATAATGAAACATAAGAAAATGACTGAGAGCTCCCAAAGCTTCTGAATTAGCTTACTAAATTCCTTTGAATTATGGAGAGCTAGATGGAATAAAATCCAATTAAGTGCCATCATTAGAAACATAATATACGATACCTCCAGCTTCTCTTTACATTTTATAAAGTGATTTGAGCATATATTGACACTTTAAGTTTATTCCATTATGACTGTTTATAATTGAACACAAACCTTGCCTTGAAAAAATCATAACAAAGCAGCCAGAAAGACTCTGTCCTCAAGTAACCTCTAAACTTATATGAGTTCATTTGATTGCTAAGTCTTAAGCTTTAGTTGTCATCCTACTGTGCCAACTACCTTAATAAGCTATAAATGGCCCTGCGTAATCAAAACCCACATTAACAGAGGTTTGTGTTAACCTGTGCTCCTTTGTTACCTGGCTCATGAGTTGTCTTTACAAGGGTGAATCAAATATAAGTGGACATTTTTTTAATAAATTTATTGATTAATAATATGCACAATTCATAGTTTCTGTACATAGCCTCCTTGAACAGTGTACATATTTTTGCCAACAGTTTGGAAGCTTTAAATATTTCTTGTTCATGACAAGTTTGAAGGCAAGTCATCAACCAATTGTGCACATGCTCCTTGATGTCTTCATTGTTTTTGAGTTGTTCCCCTTTAAGCAATTCTTTCAAGGACTAAACAAAAAGTCACTGAAATTGATTCAAAAGTTTCTCGCAGATCTGTTTTTTTATTTTCAGTCAACAACCTTGGAATCCATCAAGCACTAATTTTTCTAAAGCCAAGATGATCATTGATAATGCATTGAGGATTCCCGTAGCTTATACTCACTTCTGACACGATTTCTTCAATACTGAACCAGTCAGTGATCACCTCTGATAAGCTCTCTAACGGTACAGCTGTGAGAATTGACCTTGGGCATGACTTTCATTTTCTACAGTATCTCACCCCGTCCTTAAACTTGCCTTGGCTGGTAAAATCAATTGATGTTCAACTATGATTTTATCATAGTTTAACATCATCCATCTGAAGCAATCATGCTTCTCAAGAAATGGATATAATGATGAAATTGAACTCTTAGAAATGAAGTTCTATTTCTTAAAATCCTTGAACTTGTTTAATGCATTGTTGCAATGTATCTTCTAGTACTTTGGCAGATAAAAACTTAGTGATGTCTGATACTAAACATAAAAGAAATTTATATATCTGATAACATATATTAGAACTCATTAGAATTCATTTCAAAGATGAAAAATAATTTGACATTTGGATTAATTAATCCATTTGATAGATATTTCATTCATTAATTAATTATTTGATAGATATTTGAAATAAACACTTTTCTGAATCTCAATTTTTATAATAGATTTGTCAAACTGTTTTAGTTGGAGGCTTTCCTTTTTCTCATTGCAGCAACCATTGTGGACATTTACATCATATAATCTTCTCTAACAATCCTTGAGGCAATGTTCCTCTTGATATCAGCTGGATTGCTTTAGAAGTCAACAAATCTCCAATAATTTTTATCTATTATCATGGCATTTTCGAGTCACCACTTGCCACAAGCATTTAAGAACATCATTTTCATGATCTTGCACAACTCCTAAGGTTTTTGTTGAGTCTTCTTCATCTACTATAAATCCTAACATTCTTTTTCTCAGGTATGAAATTAATTGGGTGATACATTAGCATACCTTTTATGTAAAGAAAAAATTCCAATTTCAAAAGTTTTAGATATATCCCTTTCTAATTTTTTTACCCTGTTGGTGTCATCATCTCCAGTTTGGAGTTCATAAATGTAGGAGTCCCGTTTTATTCCTTTGGAGACACATGGAAATTCTCCCCACTTTCTTCGGCTAATGAGGTATAGTCATAGGCTAATGAGGGTAGAAATGCTAAAGAAGCAATGTTGTAAGTCACAGTGATAAGTTGGTTATATTCAATTTTATTCTATGGATCTTCATAATATTCATTATAGGTGATAATATCCAGATGGTTCTTAACCTGCATGTACATTTTAGTAATTTCTGCGATCATGGTGTTTATATGCTGAAATCTTTGCTTTCAACACAGTAGGAGCTAATAAAATTATTATATTAGTTACTTAATTTTTTGCACTTCAAAATATTCGAATTGATAGTAGTTCACAAGCATCATCACCCCCATTGAAATTGCCACATGAAGTCCCTGATCATATCTCTCTATCTCAACAACTCATAGTGGGGAATAATCAAGGTTTCTTATCTCAACATTGATAAACAATAAATGAAGAGTTAAGTTGATACTCTCATTGACTATTGAAGGGATTTTGCCTCCTTTCATTACTTAAAACTGCCTTCTCCAAAGATATCCATTGCGGTTGCATTTTTGTGTATTTGTTTTTGAAAGTCTTTGCCACTTTCATACAATACTGCAAGCTATCATAATTTCTAGAGAAATCAACCTAATAGTAAAATATAAAATTTAATAAACGGAGTCTGATTAAATTATTTGTATTACGTATATATGTTAATGTTGAATAGAGTTTTGAAATTTCCTTGGCAGATGGGTTCATTTGATTATTTCTGTTTAACATCATAAAAAAAGTAATTAACCATTTTTTCTTTAAACCCTTCTTCTGCTAAATTAAACCAAAAACAGTTACATTTCCTCGAAAGGATATTAATTACTGTATCTCTTACAATAAATTTTATATCTGGAATATTTCTAGCACTGGTATCTCAAAGTGAAAACTTTGAAGTTAGTTAAAATGTAAAATCAAAAATAATCTTGAATGTAGGTACAAGTAGATCTTTCCCATAAATTTGTTTAGTATGCAAATTTGTGTACAATTTCCCTACTTATTTATTAGGCGCTAATGAATGCAGCTTTCAGTTTGCATAATTAAATTTTCTTGTTAAAATCGATTTATTTAAAACAAAAAATAGTTATATTAAGAGACAGTTTTATCACTTGACTGAAACATTTTTATCTCCTATTTTTATATTTAATTTCTGAACCAAAATTAAAAATCAATTCAGTTTTTTAAATTATAATTTTTATATGTTACAGTGATTGTTCATTTCTGAGCAAAACAATTCGTGCTCAAGAAGTAGGAGCGATTGCTGTCATAATAGCTGATCGTAGATTGGTGTTTGATGATGATTATTATATAGAAATGATTGACGATAAGACTGAAAGATATCCTCAAATACCTGCTGCCTTTTTACTTGGAATTAATGGGTATTGTGTTTAAATTTTATGTAATTTTAATTAGATTATAAGTTGAACTGGAGTGAAAGTTGAAAACTAATTTAAATCTTTTAGTTTTTATGTTAAAATATTTTAGTTTTAATGTTCATAGTGGTTTATAATTTTTCCTTCGGTTAAAAGTGTTTGCTTAATCATGGGCATTGTTTTAGTTGATGTATGTAAATAAAATTATATTAATTACTGTGCAGATAAAAGTGTTTGACTGAAATTGACAGAGTGTGTTCATGTTGATTATAAGGAACAAAATTTTAGCTAAAAATCCTGTCTGTTTTAAATAGAAGTTCTATTTTATTTGTTAATAATATTGACTAAATAGGTTTGTTATTTTTAAAAATGATACACACTCATGCATTTGATTCAATTTTATAAATACTACTTTGTTTATTTATTAAGATAAACAGTTTTTAAAAAACACTTATATTTTGTGTTTCTTAGATAAATGTAGTGCTTTAATTCCTCTTTCTTCCTTTGTTAGGTGACTTAAGTGTGTTATCCTGCAGCTGTTTAAAATAATAAATTTAAAAAAATTATAAGATTTGCAGGCAATCCAAATGAAATACAAGCTACAGCCTGAAAATAGAAGAGCCATTCTTAATTAGGAAAGCTAAAATCCCATGACAGACTTAATATCTTAATATGGATAGTTAGCAGTGAGTGTTTGTGTGTTTTTAAAGGGCAAAGATAAATTTTTTAGTAGAGTTATTAGAAAATTGTTAGATTTATCTAATCTTAAAAAGTCTAATTTAAATTATTAAGTGGTTAATGAAGTTCCAATTTTATATATTGTCATATCATTAATGGTTTTTTATTAAGTTCTGTAAACTTCTTGTGAGGAGTGATAATGAATGATGTTAGAAAAATAGTGTGTGTGATTTAAAGTGGTGATCTGTATTTTTAGAGGTAGACCCTGATATTTTTATGAAGAACATATACAATTGTGAGAAGAGAAAAGACTGCAATCGACTCAGATGAGGAAACTGGCTGTAGAACAATATGAATAAAGGAAAAAAACATCCTCTATGCAATATTGGTCAGGAGAAACAAGTTCATTTCATCTTACCAGTAAGATAACTCAGAACTATAAAGCTGAATTTTTGCACCATGATAAAGTCCACCTGTCCCCTACATTTTATTTTCTGTAGGTATTAAATAAATATACTTAAAGTTTTGAAATATGATGCATAATTACCCATTTATAATTTTGAACAGTTACTGTTTTTATCACAATAAAAAGAAGTTATTTCAAATGAAATTTCCCAATATGGTGTTGCATTTAAAAATACATAAAAATTAATCATTACACCTCCTACAGTTTCTTTTTCCTTATCTCTCAAAAAGTAATAGATTTATAGCAATAGATTGTTACACTTAAATGATTCAAAATTTATTATATATATATATACATATACACATATATATGCAATAAATTTACATTGATTGTTGTATTCCAGTATATAAATATTGAATCATAAATGGATCTGTACTGGTTAATAAATATTTTTGGCATGTTAATCAGCTAAAGAAATGGTGATGATATTTCTCTGTCTTGAGTTTGGGTACAAATAATTTTATTCTGGATGGATGTGTGTCTTTGTGTCTGTTGAAATGTTAAGTTTGACGATTGCATATGATAAAGAGTTTAACAGAATTCAGGGATGTCCATATCTTATCGGGCAAGAGGAGTTGTATCGTAATTGATAAGTTTTATTCACATCTTATGACTGGTTAAAAAAAGTTATGATTGGTTGGAATATACCACCTATTCATTGGTCAGTTCCTTTTTGACCTGTAATTGGTGCATCGTTGTACCTTTTTGATTGTTCAATCGTATTCTTACTAGTGATTGTTTAGGAAAATTTGGCAAAGTGATTGGTTCGTTACTGAAATAATATAATCTGTACGGACGGGGAAATGTAATTATTATCTGAGATATGCGAGGATGAATGTGAATTGTCATTGATTTATTTGTTATTGACTTGGCTTTGGGAGGAATAGAATTGAGTTTTGTGTCATATTTCTCTTCTTTTTACCAATATTATGGGACTGTTATGAACTGGCAAGAGTTAAATAAATTTCACAGAATTGTATAATTATTGAAAACTCAAAAATACCCCGGTATCTTAATCTTTTTTACATACTCGTACATTGACCTGAGCCATAGTTTTCATATTTTCATTTTCAAGTTTTCATTTTTTTTTTTTGTCTTCATTCATTTGAATTGATTGATGCAGTGCTCCAATATTTTCCTACCTAGTGCCAGTCCTTAAATTTCAGTATACTCCCTATATCCTATTTCCGTAACAATTTTATTTACATATTCCAATTGTTGTCCGCCTGCACAATATTTCCCATCTACCTGTCCCTCCAATATCAAAGCGTCTATTCAAGGATGCCTTAATGTGTGGCCTAAAGTCTGGCTCTTCTTTTAATTATATTTTTCCAAATGCTTCTTTCTGCATCAATTTGCTGCATCACCTCTTTGTCCATCTGTATGATTTTTAACATTCACTTATAACTCCATATTTTGAATGCTTCTGATCTTTTCTTCTCAGGTATTCCAATCGTCCAAGTTTCATTTCCATATAAAGCTACGTTCCATGTATATACTTTAAAGAAGGTATCCTGACGTTTCAATTAATTGTTGATGTAAGTGAATTTTCTTTCTGACTGAAATCTCATTTTGCCTGTGCTATTGGGCATTTTATATCGCTCCTCTTTCATCTTAACTTCCCAAATAGCAGCATTCATCTACTTCATAACATATTTCTTTCTATTTTTATGTTCAATGGTTTTATGGCTAGGCTTTGGGAGGAATAGAATTAATTTTTGTGGCATATTTCATACTTTTTACCAATGTTATATGACTGATATGAGCAGACAAATAAATTTCACAAAATTATAATATTAATAAAAGTTAAGAATACCAGTATCTTAATTTTTTACATACTCTTACATTAACTTTTTTTTTTTTGGTGAGTCTGAGTTACCCCATTTGCTAGTAAAGTTTAAGGCTCGCTAACAGGATCCGCAAGGCGTTGTTAGAAGTGCGTATGTGACCTGTGCTTTATCGGCAACAGGATTGTTCCAGTGCTGGATCCACAATTACACACTACGCAGCCCCAGTAGTTGTCTTCAAGGCAGCTGTCTCTGTCCTATCTGTCTTACCCCTCACCTCATCGGGGTCTCCCCACCTCATAGCAATGTATCTATCGCTTCTTCCGGACAGTTGACCCCTCTGCTGCGGTGCTACCCTTTCCAATCCTAGCCTACCACTTCTAGGCATGCATTTTGCACACCTTTCACCATTTGTGCGACTTGTTTCAACTTTTGAGAGTTCCCCATACCATCATCGCAGAGCCCCAACCCAACCACTCTTGCGTATGAGCAGACCAGAATATTCTAGGGTCAGAGACTTCCTCCTTGGGGAAATCACCATTTTGTTCCCTGCGTTTTATTTATTTTTTAAGTTATCTTTTATCTATGTATATTTTTTTTTAGCATATCTTGTAACAACATGATTTGGTAATAATAAAATTTCAGTACTGATTACAATTACAGTTATAATTTACTATATACACCTTATAATCTTACAATATTGTGGTTCAGCTGCATCACAATACAATCAAGTATATGACAAAATAATACAGCTACAATACAATTACATTTACTATTAGTTACAGGTTTATTGCCCAACTGTACTACCGCAGTTTATCACTACCAGATTACAATATAACCACTGCTTTACCACATGGTAAAATTACAATACAATATAATTTATAATACAAGTATAATTTCAGTTACAATATTGTTACATTACTACCATTTTAATAGTACTGCAATCTAGTGTTAGCATATGACCATGTTATTACCGCGATAATACCAATGCCACAAAAACTACACTGTACGTAATAATAACAATAGCCAGTCATCAGTACTCCACACACAACAGCATGCCCAAGCTCTCCATCTAAATAGTGCAAAACTAAATTGATTCACACATCAATACACTAATTTCATATGATGCATATAATACACCCAGTAAACAAGATTATATGTCTGCATACAAACTCAAGCCACATAGAATGTCAGTTCTGTGTACTATAAGTACATACCCGTCACTTCAGTGCTAATCAAGAAATACGAAATACATTAGGGACGTAAAACAAGTGATACGTAATATAATGTTATACATGGTCCAAAAAAATACATGAGTAATTGCACAAAGCTTATCCAAACTATGTTTTAACATCTACACTAATATTACTTCCAACAACAGTGCTCCCCTAACAAGTGCTTCTGCTGACACTACAAAGCAGTACACCGGTACAAATTTAGTACAACACAACATTGACAATAATTGTAAGACAATTAATACATAATAGAATTAAACATGGTCCCAGATAGAATACATTCTTACATTAATCTATGCCTAATAAGTTTTCATACAAAAATTAATAAATTTGTATGCATATATTTTTACGACTACCCGTTAATTTCTAATTGTGCTTTAAATGTAAAATGATATAATATACATGAATTGTTACCTTTTAGAAAATTTTAAAAGTGTTTTATATTTACTGTTGAATTTCATTAATTTATAAAAATGTCAACAATATTTCACAAATTTATCAGATTATGACTTTCAATATATATCATAGGTTTTTTTTATCACGATGATTCTGAATATAACAACCAATAACATATCATAGTGATTTGTTGTTTTTAAATAGGAATTTATGAGGTTATGTTTCAGTGTTTATACAGATGACAATGTGTTTTAATTATAAAACAATTTTATTAGTCTTTTTCAATATTTAAATCAATGAAACATTTGCCTGCTAGTCTGTAAGCACATACAGAGATGTTGGCTTGAATATTCTCACAGTAGTGACTAATTCATTAATCATTAATGACAAACCACCATTAACAATTCTGATACATTCCTCTATTAAATCATTCAGATTTCTGGTCTAATTATGATGCAGCAGAACTTGTGCAGAGATTGAATGTTATATTACAGCATGATATCAGATTGAAAAAAAAGGTAAATTTCAAATGAAAGAAAGGAAATAAGGAAATTGGAAAATCAATAAAAATGATAATTAAAACATTTGCTGCAGTACGGCACATGTATGTTCCTTAATAGGGAGTTGCTGTTTGTTTGTCATCTTTTGGGTAATTTCAGTGCAGTACTGAACGATAAGTTATTTAATTTAACTCTTTTGATATACGGACCTCACTGCTTCCGTATTGTACTTGATGACCTTGCCTTACAGCACATAATGTGCCGTATGTAATGAATATTTTATTTCTCCTTATAATTAAAAATATTTTTTTAAAAATTATTTTATATTCTCTGATATCTCTCTGAAAGCATGTGAACTAATTCTAGTTGAAATAGTCTATACATATTCCTATTAGTGTCTATTTGTAATAATTATTGAGGTAACTTTGATGGATTGTTCCATGTCAACATCATTTCTTTTATTAAAATATGATAAATTTTCTGTAAATTCTTTTTTTGTTGTAATATATAATGGTATAGTATTAATTTAATAGATGAAAAATAAAATTAAGAATTTCAGACTATATATAAATGATGAAATACTGTTCGATGTTAATAAATTTAAAAAAGCTTTCTTCACAGTGACATTACAAAATAATATTGTGTTGAAAAAAAAATTAATCAAGTCAAAAATAAATCAATTTATTAATTACTTAATAATTAAGCTGATGTTTATAAATGTATAAACATTTTATGTCAAGCGATTCAGAGCCGGTTGTTTCATCCAGTGTTAATATTATTAAAATATACATTTGAATGGGTGTGTTTACTTCCTTGTACAAAGTAAAAGAAGTATTTTGATGGCAAAAAAATTTTGGTTTTCAGATTTCAACCATCCCATTTCCATTTTGGCCATCCCTGAATCCATTTTAACCAGTTTCGGCGTGACATATTTATCTCACATAACTCAAAAATGATTAGCTGTAGCATGTTGAAATTTTGGATTTAGAACTGTTGTAACATCTAGTTGTGGACCTCTCCATTTGGTTGCAATCGACTGAACCAAAAGTGCCCAAAAAAGCCCCAAAGCCGCCCCATATCCCCAAAAATTTGGATTTTGGACTGTTTCTTAACTGTGGTAATAAGCGCTCACTAAGAGCTTAATGCTAAGCAATAATCTTTTAATTAAATTTATAGGAATATATGTCAATATTGTGAAAAAAAAATTAAGATTTTTCCATTATTTTTAGTCTAGTTGTAATTTGGTCTATATTATGGGTGGCAGTAAGTATATATGATTTATTTTTTCATGATGGTAGTTTGTTAGTAAACCATATTTAAAAAAGTTATATGACCTATTTTAATTTGTGCTTCATTACTTTTAACTAAAAGTTACTGTGTGCATATGTATATGTATGTATGAGTTTAGATCAATAAGTTCCTGTGATTGAAGTCAGGTGATGTTGGTGAGGAAATTTGGCATTATTACAGTATACTACCATCTATCAAACAATGCCATATAAAATTTCAGATTGATTCATAGGATAGTTTTTATTTGACAGCCAATTTTTATTAAACATATTTGATATTTTTTGATACAATGGAAAAATAATAATATCAATCCATAATTCGCTTTTTATTTTTGGATGGATAAATGTGCAAAGAAATAAAAGTGGATGGACATAATTTTCAACACCTTATGTAAATTACTATGTAAAGTGTTTGCCAATAAATTATTATTTATAGACTAAACTTAGTGATGGAGCCTCTTTTATATTGAACATTCTGTACATATATATTTTTTAATGTTACAGTTTTTGGCACGTATCACAGTGTAGCTTGGGAGGACCCTTATGGAACTCCTTAACAATGTAATTTTTATTACTTATCTCTTGATTTTTAAATACAAAAATTTTTAATTTCAAATTTCAACTGTTTCATTTCCACTGTTACAGTTGCTTTATAAGGAATTTTAAAAAGTATATTGTTTGTGATAGTAAACTGACGACAGAATGACACAATTTATTTGCTTGATTACTCAGCTGTAAATTAACACATTTTTTTTCCCCACTAATTATTGCTTTTCAAGCCGATTGCATTAATATCTGAATTGCTTTTTTGCAGAAGTAATTTTTATTCTGTCGTACATCCCACGTTAATTTATTTATTAAATATCCTTTATATTTATTTGTTTTGTTTTTAAATTATTGTTTATGTATTTTATGAATGATGGCTTTTATTGTGTGTATAGCTAGGTGATGCTGCTTAAAATAGAATTCATTTTGTTATATTTTTATTTTAGCTTATAAAAAAAAAATTAATCTGCATATGAAGATTACGTGTATGTGCTCATACACTTGGAATTATATATGCTTTGTGAAACATTGTTGAAAAATTAATGTGATTAAAGTAGTAATTGTTAGTTTGTAATTTATTACAAATATTTTAACCATTAAAAATTCTCTAATTTTTATTGCTTTGGAAGTCATAACTTTAAAGTAGATTTAAATGTATTATTTTCTGTGCTGTTTTCATTTGGGCATACCTAATGGAATTGAAGCTTTTTTTCATCCGTTTCCTAATGCACCACTTTAGATAACATCTAGTGTTTCGTAATAATTTCTCAAACAAATTTGTATATAAATATACAGTTTATTCTATGTTTTTTGTATTAACTGAAAATAATGTAATTTGTACTTTATTTACTGCTTATTAAAAAGCCTTTGTTTAATATAATCATCAAAAAAGATTGTGACAGTTAAAAAAAAAAAAAATCGTATCTCGGAAATTACAAGAGATAATCTAATGTTTTTTTGTTTTTATTTCTTGTTTTTTATCTAACTCAAAATGTTTTTTTGTTTTTACATACCTTAGAATGTTTCAATACGAGCTCCATTGGTCACTTTACAAACATCCAGCCAATAATTGACTTCTGCCCAGATCCCTTCGATCATTGCAGGCATAACTGTGGCAATAGCAGCAATGATCAGTTGTCTTAAATGTTGTACATCCCTGATTATTTTCACTGTAGACCATTTTTTACGTATCCCTGTAGAATAAGGTCTAGGAGTGTCAAATCTGGTATTTTTGGAGGCCAAAGTGCAGGACTGGCCCTATCATTCCAACAATTACCTTTTATTGAGAGCCCATCAAATGCCTAGGCTAACGTGTGGGGATGCTCCGTTTTGTTGAAACATTACAGTAAGGTTACTTTTTTGTTCAATTCGTTCACCTAGTGGGAAATTGTGCAACAACTTCAGTGTATACACTCAACTGCTTCATCACTTATTTTGGGCCAAACAGGGAACTTTATTGCTTCCACATTACCAGATTCCTTAAACTGCTTGTACTATCATCTAATGCTGTTTTTTTGAGAGGGTTCATTGCCATAAACATGCTGGAAAGTTTGTTTAAAAGTTGCAACTGATTTATTCAAATAAGTTGTGCCATTGTGCACACTGGCTCAAGATCACAGCTAGTCACATCTAATAAAAAAAATTGATGATGTTCCAGTTATTTTGCAGTTCTAATTAATTCTTTATTTCAATTACATAGGGAGATATGATTTTTTTTTATTGCTTCAGTTTTTTTCAATGACCTGTATATTAATTTTAATTAATTAAATATTTTATATGTTAAATAATTTAATTAAAATATTAATTAAATAAGCCGTGTTCAGTAAAATCAGTTCCCAAAGATGATGGAAGTTAAACAGTATCAGTTGCAATTTCACAGGATTGCTATTATTATTTATTAGTGGTTATTGCACATAACCATAACATGGGTTACATTTAACATGGGTTAATTTTTTTTTTAGAAATCTTTACATATTTTGATATATAATTTTTATATATCTTTACATATAATTTATTATATTATAATTATAATTAACATATTTACATTATAATTAACATTACATTATAATTATAATTTACATTATTACATTATAATTTATACATTTATTATTTTATTAATCTTTTTTTTTTCTTATAACTTAGGTTAATATCCCCATCTTGTTTGTTATCACAGATAATGAATGCTAGCTATAGTCATATATTCTATGCATTTTTACAGGCATATGATTAGAAAAACACTGAAGGAGTTGGACATGAGGTATGCTGTTGTAAATATACCACTAAATATCACATTTGTTTCGTTTCATGAGATGAATCAGCCACCGTGGATGATATGGTGATGGCGATGCATACATTATTTAAGTGAAGTATATAGTCTAGTTCTTTTTTTTTTTTTGTAAATAGTGGTATATCAAGAAATTATGTCAATATTTTTCAATTTGTTTTAGTATGTTGCATATTTATTTAAAAGTTTCATAATATGTATGAATAAATTATTTTTTTAACAAAGTTTTTGAATTAGTTATGTATAAATTTGTATTAGAAGTTATATCTTATTGTAGATCATAATTATTCTTTGTCATAAGAAATTGTATAATTTTTTCTCAAATATATGTATATGTATTGAAATATAAACCACCAAAGCACAGTAATTAAATGAGTTAAACTTAGCATATTAATTTCCAAGAATCCATTTTTGCGCCATCTCGCATCTTCAGTTTATATTAAATTCTATAATTACATTATAATTCTTTTAAAAAATTTGATTTGTAATTTTATTTTAAATTATTCTTTATTTTGAAATGATGAAGTATTATGAATGCATATGCAAATTTTGCTCTCCAACAATACTAATATCTGTTGGAAATTTTGTTCCAGTAATGTATGGCAAAATTTACGATTGCATTCATAATACTTAAAAATTTCAAAAAGAACAATCTAAACTAAAATAATTTTTTTAAAAGGATTACATTATAACGTAATTATAAAATTCAGTACAAACTTAAGATTTTTTGAAATGAATATGACAAGTTTAACTTATCTAATTACTTTTTTCTTTTTTGGCGGGGGGGGGGGTGAAAATTATCTAATTACTGTGTTTATATTTCATATAATATTAAATTTTATTAAGATGGTTAATATGTTAATGAATTATTTATAAATATATTTTAATTATTATAGTAACAGATACAATAATCAGGTGTTTCTAGTACGGGTCATATGTACAGTTAAAAATAATGTTACTTGTTAAAAGTGATGCATCTGATGTCTGTTCAAGAAGCACACCTAATTTTCATGGATTTTAAATCAGGTATTTTTGCATTATCATAAATTCATTATTTTTTGATTGTATAATTTTTAGTATTAATTTCTTTTTTAATTTCATCTTTAAATAAGACGACTCATTTTCATCTCATAGTTTAATTAATTCATTGTGTAAGTAATTAACTTGTTTTTTATTTTCAAACAGGGAAACTTGTGTTCATAAATACAATTCATTAAAATTTAATAAATTTGTACTTTTTTTTAGTATTTCTCAAAACAGTCATTCAAATGTTCTTTTTTTTCGAACTTTTTTAAAGTTCAAAAAAATTAAAAATTAAATTCCATTAGTTATTTCATATTTATATTTTATTTATTCCAATAACTAAACAGCAAATGAAAAGATAATACTAAGCTACATTTATGTTTTAAAAGTTACCTGATTTCAGAAAATGCTTTTTTGATTCTCCATTATGTGAAGTAACATGTTTTATCCTGATTTCAATGGCAGAGTGGTAGTGTCTTGCCCTTTCATCAGGAGGTCCTGGGTTTGAACCTGATCAGATATGACATTTTTCATATGCTACAAAATTCCTTTGGGTTAAATGACCAAAGCAGTCACAGATCCAAATTTAGTAAATATGCATTGTTTGCAATTCATCATTTAAAATACCTGATATGAAATAAATGCTGAAGTAAAGTAAAGATTAATTACTCTATTTTAATAAAAATATTACTTACCTGCACTTAAAGAAAACAATATTTGTTATTTTCAGGAAAAAAAACTTGTAATTTTTTTAACTATGTTATTCTCCTTCAACTTTTTAATTTTTTATTTTGGATAGATTGTTAAATAGCACATTTAAAGATTAATTTGACTTAATAATTATGAAGATAAAATATATTTTTTATGAGATTACAGGCATCGACTGCTTTTGTCATTTAACCCAAAGAAATCTGTAGCTTATGAAATAGTGGTATGAAATAATATTTTTATTAGAATAGTAGTTAATCTTTACTTTGTTACTTCAGCATTTATTTCATATCAGGTATTTTAAATGATGAATTCCAAACAATACTCATGTACTAAATTTTATTGTATGTATATAAAAAATCAACATCTGATGAAATAATAGTAAATTAGATGTTGCATTTTCAGTTAATTTTTCCATGTAACAAAAGTTCAGAATTTACTTAATGTTTGCTATAATATCTTATTGAAATAAATATGTTTTGTTTAACTATTCTACAAGAATATATTTTAGTAAAATTAAAACCATTTCAGTGTTACGTTCAAACATTTTACATATTTATAATTTATTGTTTTTGTTCTCAAAAATCTTTGAGACAAAAATTCATTTTTAAAATTGATTCTAAAATGCTTTAAAATTGTTAAATATTATTAATCATTGACCGGTATTATACTGTTTACATTACCTGATTTTCCACTCATAAAATATATGTTAATGCAATAGATTCTTACTGATTATCTATACTGTTGTGTTTCCAGTTGTTACAGAGCACAGAATAGTCACAGAAATATTTCAGTCCTTGTGTCAATTTAACTGCATGAATTCAACAAAGATAACAATTAGTTATTAGATATTTCCCTTGATTTCCTTCCAAACTTTTTTTTAAATTTGTACTATACTTATACTTAATTTAGTATTAATGCTGGTTTTATTTATAGACCTCATTTCACTCCAATATGACAGCGAGTGCTAAAAAATATTTTGTAATATTTGATTTGAAATTGTATTTCATTTGAAAGAGTAGTAATAGTCTTTCTGATAAAGCATTTTAGGACATATGTTTTTATATGAACTTTTTCCATTATTTACATGAGATAATAAGTTACAAAATTCCCTATTAACTTTGTGATACACACTGCATAAATTATATATTGAAGTATAAATGTAAATATTGAAAGTCCATTCCTAAAAATTTCATACTTGTGTGATGAAGAACAAGACATTCAGTTTAAACATCTCTGTAGACAATTTATTTTATTCGATTTAATTATTAGTTGTTAATTACTTTCTACATTTTTGTTATATTTTAATCACTTTTCTAAAAATTTGCTTTGCATTATAGTTTTATCATTATTACAGCATTTTATAGGTAATAACTTTTGAATGCTAATGACGCACATTACCCTTACCCTCACCCTCCAAAATATTTGTTATATTGATTATACTTTTGAATTAGATACCACTTCATGATACATCACATTTCATTTTCATTGTTAGTCTTAATTAAAAATACATAGCAAATTGTAATCTGTATTAATTTTTTTTTAAAATAAACAGTGAAGTTAATACATTAAATAATGAATGTATGGTAAGAAAAGAATTATTTTCAGTCGTATTTAGTTATGCGTTAATGCTAACAGCGTGAAATATTTTTTGAAAATATATATCATATTAATTTAATTTATAGTAATTTTTTCATGATGCATGACAGTTGGTATTATTTTTTTGCTAGACTTTTTCTAAATAGTTACAATGATGGATAATCCATCATTGGTTGATAATTAATACATTTTAACATTTTTAAAACATTTTAGAATTAATTTTTTAAAAAATGACTGTTTTTTTTTTTTAAAGCAAAGTTATCATTGCTTATTGTAATTGATAACTTGTATTTTCAAAGTGCAAAGCTACTTATTCAGTGTGCGATGAGTTGTTCTTTTAGTATAAAGCTACTATTGTGAAGTAACATTTTTGTTAAAAAATAGGTTTTGTTAAGACGTTTCTTTTTTTTTTTCATTATATTATTTTTTTGTAATACTATTTATGATGTTCATTTTCAAAAATGTACTATTTAAATTAATGTAAACATAAAAAAAAAAATTGGTAATCAATTTTAATTTTCTCCGTATTTTAATGAAAAATGAATGTTATACATTTGTAAAATTAAAATTATCAGCATTAAGAAAGAAAAAGTATCTGAAATGACAAAAAAGGGTAATAAAATTTACTTAATTTGTTGAACATAATAAAATTTATTATCTGTTTACAAACTATTAACCATTATTTATTGCTTATTTTATATATTAAATATTTTACTATTGGTAGTACGGTAATTAATTTAATTAAATTTCTTTATTGTTTTGTTTAAATTTTATACGTTTAAACATAATTTTTATGAATTTTAGAATTCAGTGTAGTAAAAGTTTATCAACTGTAAAATACTGCTTTAGTTACTAATGTACTTCTACAAAAGTGTTGAAAAGTAGTTGTTTTTTTTTTGTCTGTAATATACATTACTGCCAACTTTTTCAGTAAATTTGGGCTGTAAGAAGTTATTTTTATGAAAATAACACATATATTCTGTAGAATGGAATGTTTTTCTTCAAATTTATATTTCTCACAAAAAAAATACAATAAATTTGCATTTGGCAGAATAGAACAGGACCTGTAAAAATTTTCATTGAAGATAAGTTTTTACTTAACGAAAGTAGGCCTACATAAAAAAATGAAAACATGCATGTAATACAGAGTTAAAATAAAATGCTGTATGTACTTTATTCAATTATTTTATTTATTTCTGCTACAAATTAGTACATACAAATGTATAATGTAGCCTACATGTACTCTTTATTTTTTCCAATACTAAAGGACAGTTTTCTACACACATTGCTGCTTGGCTGCTCGACTTTCTACAAATACGTCAGCTCGAGGAAACTACTGAGCTTATCAAGAGACATTTTCCGGTCGGGTAAATTGCTGCAGTTCCTTTATTTAAACTTTCGAACGCATCTTGATAAATCTTTAGCCCGAGTCTTCTTCTGACTATTGCCATATTTAATTTGAGTGTTATTTTCTCCCCTACCTAGCATTTCACTCTAACATTTATAGTTAATGCATTTCAGACTGTGTCCATTTCAAAAATACTTGAAGCACTAAGTCTTCTTGAGCTTGCATTGTCGAGTGAATAATGATGTTAAGCTCCTCCCACTTCCCATCCCTACTGTCATGGCCTCTTCTGCTATGTCTCCTGCTCTAATGGTGATATAATTTCTAGAAACTAATCTTTCCGCTTTATTTTATTTGATGATCTAACTCGATGCTAAAAATAGTTTTGAGAATGGAAGTACTCCAAAATACAACTACAAATGTTAGAGTGACAATACTCTCTCTTTCCGTTTAGCCTCCACCCATAAGATATTATTTCAGAGGATGAATGTGAATGAAGTATAGGCGTGTACAGTCTCAGGTCAACCACTCCTGAGAAGTGTGGTTAATTGATACCAAACCATCAAAGAACACTGGTATTCCACAATCTTGTATTTAAATCTGTATAAATGTAACTGCCTTCACTAGGATTTGAACCTTAGAACTGTATACTTTGAAATCAGCTGATTTGTAAGAACGAGTTGACCATAAGTTCTAAACTTTTAGGTGAGCTAGAGTGACAATACTAGGAAGGGCAGAAAATAAACTCAAACTATTATGATAATCTTAGTAGAAATATAAAATATTGTGAAATCTCTGATACTATATTCCTCTTCTTCCTCTCCTCCTCAACCTTCTCTGCACCAATCTGCCATTCAATAAAATTCTCGATTAAGGCATCTACATCCATTGTGTCTGTTTCAGTTTGCACATTGCAATCTATGTTATGTAATCCTCTGCATTGCATTTATTGAAAGCAGCTTCATTAATGCAGTTTTATAAGTCCTGCTGTCCCTCCTCATTTTCTTCACTAACAATAACTTTACCTGTTAGAAATCCTGATTTTTCAAAAACTTTAATGATTTAATTATTATTGTCTTGAATTAATTAATAATTAATGACTCCATTACAGCTTGACTTATCCAAATTACCTAGAATCGAGATGATTTTAGCTAGCTTAGAGACGGATGAAGTAGAATTCATATTGGCAAGCAAATATTGTATTAACAATTTATGATAATGTAATTTTAACATTCTAACTATTCTTGTCCATTGGTTGGGAGGGAGGAAACCATGCATTCAGGTGTTGGAATGTTTAATGGGATTGTTTAGTGGAAGTGATCTGTTGCGTTATAAAAAAAAAGAGAAAAGTAAAACATGCTGGTTTTGCCTCTGCCGTTAAATGCCACTAACTATTCTTCCATGATCTATATTATCATTCACTCCTTTTTGTTAGACTTCCAATCAATGAAGAGCTTCCATAGATTCATGTTTTTGAAGTATTGGTAGCTTAGCAACCTTACTGATCACTGAAGGTTTCTCCATTTCAACAAAGTTCATTAAAAACTAACTGATGCCTTTTGCTGAAACTCTCCAACCACCTATCACATGCTTTGAAATCAGTTTTACCCAGTTTTACAGCTACCTTTTAATTCTTGTAATATAGGACCCGATTTGCTTTGAATTTTTTCCTGACACTAACAAACCATTCCTACATTATTTAATTTCTCTCTTTATTTTTCCATTAGTGTAGTTTTCCCACAGCTTCAAAATGTTCATTTTCTTCTTCTCACACACTTGAGTTTTACCTACATTAAACATTTTCATGATCTGCTTTATAAACAATTTATCTCATTCACTAGCATGAATTAAAATTACTATTTTTTTATGATCAAACACATCCTTGTTTTTGAAGTTATAATGACTTACTACTGTACAAAAAACAAAAACATAAGGTTAGAAGTGTACTAAAATAATAATAATAAGTGTATTACTGGATTAAAACTTGAATTCTAAGATGATTAATAAGTTGAAAAAGAAAAATTGGGAAGGGCAATATGTAAGTAGAGCAAAAAATATGAATACTTTTTCACCCATTCTTTGTTAGCTACAGAATTGATGGTGAGAGCATACAAATTTTCTTAATGCTGCATTCTGGAATGTGAAATTTTCCAATAAAAGGCTTACTATATACAAATAAATAGTTTTCTTTTAATGAAGGGAATTTAATACATTTTTTACCCCTAAATTCATGAGACTGTAGAATATTTCCATTTAAGATAATTTTCTGTTTAAGAGGAGACTGTTGAAGGGTTTTTTTTACTGTACTTGGTTTTTCATGCTATGAACAGCAAGTCCTTAAATTTTTCATATGAAGTTGTTGCTACATGTACCTTTTTATATTCTATTACCTGTTCCTGTGTTTAATTTATTATATTATTGCGTTCATTGTATTTAGTTTTTGTGTGGAGTTTGGGAGATTTTGATAAATATTGTTATGTTAAAGTTTCTTTTACATTATATACATTATTCTGTTAATAAATAATTTATATAAAGTGTCAATGAAGTTTGCACAATCCATTTTCTTGATATATTTACAAATAACATATCTTTATCAATAATGAAGTTATATATTTTTTAGCAATAACATGCGATTACTGTCTTCTAATACGTGGTTGAAGTAATTGTGGGAAGATATTATTGCTCAGTAGTAATATTATTATTTTGTTCTTTTAGTTACCATTTAAGAATCGTAAAGTTGTTTATAGATTCTTTTCCTTTAATGGGCTCTCAGAGTTAAAAAGCTGGAACTGTGTTATATTTAACTTTCTCAAAACGTATTTGATTACAGCTTAATTTAATCCTTATAAAAGTAGTTAATTGTAAAACTTTTATTAGGATTTATCTCTTTCATCTTTATTTAATTATTTTTCATACTTAAAAAATGTTTTTAAAAATTTAGATGTATTTAAAAAGGAATATGTTTAGAAGAATGTCTCATTTTGCAGTCTCTCTGTAGTAGCTTCATCACTGATCACATCTCATTACATATGTTTTACTTATTCTTAATCCCTTCATTTCAACTTTTTTCTTTAAATTTTATTTAGATATTGCATCAGTATTTAGGTAGTATTGGGGATAACCTGTTTATCTATTTTAGGACTGCTTCATATATTATTTATTATACAAAAAGCCTCACCTGGGTCTAATAAGAGTCATATTCTCTTCCTATTCTATTTTAATGACAATGTAATATCTTTGGTATTTAAAAATGGGTTTGTGCACCCTTTTTTATATTATATGCTGTTAATAAAAAGATTATAATGATGTATAAATTATTCCTTATATTAATATCATTTCTTGTTTAGCATTTTTTTGTATGAAACACATCAGGGTTTAATTTGTAGTAAGATTATTAGATTAATTAAGAGTTTTTATGTTATATAAGTAGGGGTTTTATGTAAAATGAATTTCATATTGCATTAAGAACAGCAGTTATCACTTTTCAAACTACTTTTTCCATTAAAAATTAACTTTGAAAAATAAAGTTGCCAAAAAATCTTAGTTTACTGTAACAAAAATTCACTAAAATTAGTACTTAATTAAAAAAAAAGAATACTCCTTCTACATATGTATTATATTGATTTAATGAATATGTAATTATCAATTTATCATGGAGTTTGATCTTTTCTCTGAAAAACTGAAACCACTTGCTTTTTTTAATACTATCAGGAAATTATGAAAACCAGTTAATATTGCATCATCAATTCCAACATTATAGAGGATCACTTGGTGATCCTCTAGATCACTTTGATTAATAAGGATCTAACTTGTAGAAGTTAGAGGTTCTAAAGACTGACCAAAGGCTAATTTTCTGACTAGACTATAGACTGCATTTTGGAATGCAGTTGTTGATCTGAAGAGTGCCTCCTTTCACTCTCCAATGAAGGAGAGGGGAAGTAACATCTAAAATCTCAAGCTCATCACTGGAGTTGCTGTCCGTCAATGATCTTTGTTGCATCTTCTGTTTGGGACAAGGAATAAGACCTTGTAGAAGCAGCAGAGACATTTTGTCAAACACTTGCTCAAGCAGCCATCAAGCTGTCTTTCCACCAACCTGACACCCGGATGCATGTGAGGCCGAGACGCTACCACTTGTGCCACGTGGAGGTCAGCGAAGGGGAGCTCCCTATCCTTACCCTTACAGACATAAGGCAGCATGACGCCCTCCAAAAACTCTCTCACTTCTTACACCTAAATCCCATGCTAACCTCATCACGCATCATCTGTTGATGCCGCACCACATCCCCAAGCTTCTGGGAACCATCTGGCATGCTCCAGGTTCGCAGGGAATTACATATTCTAATTCTGCATTCAGATTGACTAGTAGGCGGATTAGCAGCCATAATCAGTTCTTTTTTATAATAAATATATTACTGATGTTATGAAACCACATAACTTGCAGAGAAAAATGTTTTAGAAAGTACTGAGATTATGGCAAAAAAAATTACCATAAAAAGTGAAATCAAAAAAATTTGGCAGAATATTGTAAAGAGATTGATTAGATTGCAGACTGCATATTAGGACATCCACATTTAATTAATTTAATGATAGAGAGATGTGTAGAAGGGGAAACAAAATTTTGGAATATGTAAAATATAGGATTTCAAAGATTTAGTAAATCAAATTAGTTAACTTACTGATAACAAAAAAATAAAAGAGCACCCATGTAAGAGTTTAAGGAAAAATTCTTTTTTGAATAGTTTTGATGGTAAAAATTAACTTGGCAACTGCATCCTTTTCCATATTAGAATGTGGCTGCCTATGTACATCATAAACCTTCTGCTACAACAGTCAGTCACTTCAGGGAAATTCTATTTCTTCTAACATACTTGTTGCAACACATATCTAATATAAATTTATGTGGCTAGTCATTAATTTTTATCATAAATGTGACTCTTACATAATAAATACAAACATTTTCATATTTTCAATAAATATTCCTAACTTCAAAAAATTTAGTTTTAAATAGTTCTGTGCCTCTTAAAAACTTTACCAATTGATATTACAAAATATAGAGTAATTTGTTTTCTCTTCAAAAATTAGGAAATTGATTGAAAACACTGTCCTTCCAGATAAAAAAAAAATGTATAAAGAATTTATTTAGTTGTGAAAAACTATTCTTAAGAGTTTATATAATATAAACATTTTACTTTTATCTTAGAACAGTATTTCCAATACTTCTATTTTCAAGTGAGGTCCACTTTTATAACTAAAAGGTTCAATGAACCACCCTGATATTTCCTTCTTCAAAAGTAGTTTCTTTTCTAATGTTCACTATGTTATTTTTCACAGACAGTGATTTTCGGCTTAGAATCTTAATTTAAGATGTTTCATTCATGAGTTCAGTGCTCTCTTTGATTCAATGATATCACAATGGAAAGTATCACAAGTCCATGAAAAACATCATATTTACTGTTTGGAAAAAATTTGTCAAATTACGACTTAAGAATTTTGATATCAGAACATATATCATTGTATAATATTGTATTTTAATACTGAGATTATTTTCAGTTAAAAAATAATCTTAGGGTGGGAAGTAATGAAAAATTTATTTGTTTTACACAAACTAAATTTACTTACTTACTTTCAGACCCCTTTATTTTGATATTAGCATCAACGACAGTCAATTATCTTGAGAGAGATTTAATTTTTTCAGTTTAGAAAAGATATTTGAAAAATATGACGCTATATTTAGCCAGTATAATCATTAGTGATTTTCTTTACAATTAATAGTACTTCCTGTCTTAATTCAAAACCTTATGAGATTGCGAGAAGCAAACTTCAAAATGAAGAAGAGGATGTTTGTGCTTGCTACTCACCCCATTATAAAGTAGTAAAAACACACAGACCTTGCCTGAATAAAGTTTGCTATTTTGATGCTAGTTTCTGACATGACTGAATTTGTATGTCATTTCTTTGACTAGTTACAATGCCATTTTACCTGTTGATGTGCACATGAGCTACATGCAAACAAAAATGTATATTACTTATCTGTTCTAATCAATTTCTGTACTCATTGAAAACTTAAAATTGTGTTCTTCAGTTGAACAAGTCATCAAAATCTTGAAAAATAATATATCTTCATGATATTATTTTTAAACTTATTATGATGTAACAATTGAATTATACGTACTTCATCTGACATCTGATCTAATATATCTAAACAAAACATCTGGTCTTGTCTAAGTAAATAATTTTTTTTTTCCTAATAATAATTTTAAATTCTACATCATTAATCCATTGAGTCTCAAAACAGTTTAAAGCAATATCTTTTGATAATTTTTCACTAAGCCTTTTGAACTATATTTTTTGCAGCAACAAGTCTCAATCAGAATGGGATCGTGAAATTATGACCAACAATGTATGAAGTTTCTAAGGCTATTTTAGTTGTACTCTTCATTGCAACAACTGGATTTCTGTATTCAGTTTTTCAGCTCATCCTTGAAAAAGATTTGACC
>JAAAKQ030221750.1:0-11448 GCA_010016005.3 Zanna intricata | reverse complement strand
ACTTGAACCTTAGAACTCTCGACTTCGAAATCAGCTGATTTGCGATGTCGCGTTAACCACTAGACCAACCCGGTGGGGTATTTAAGATTGTTAACTCGGATTCATTAAACAATTATCGGTTAAGTAATCATCTATTTAATACAATTTCCTTGTCAGTTTATTTGTTTTCTTTTTTTTTAATAATGATTGTTCATCCGATGAAGAATTGCAGTTTTACTTTTTTTTTATCTCTCCATTACGGGTGAACAAATTAGTTATTCACAGTTTTTCTGAATCTCTAGAAATTTTAAGTGTACAATAAACCAGGATTCTCTGATTTCGAGTATTATATATTTTGTTTTGATGATAATAAAATAAATATTTTTGAGGGATAGACTGAAACCGATGACAATCTGAATATTGTAAATCGATACGGATAGTTATCTGTAATTAATTTATCTTATAGAATATCTAACAGATACGTTGATAATATTTTTGTTAAAAACTCGGTAAGAAATCCTAAATGTTTTGTTATAAACGGGAAAGTCTGGTATTAATTGCTGTCGATTTTAATGTCGGTACGAACGGAACAATTAGAAAGCGTATTTTATCTGGAGATAAAAATTATAAGCTCGTGTTTTAAGCCTGCCTGTTACTGAGGTATTTTTCCAAGAGTTTAAAAAAAGTACTCTGATTAGATCGCTTTTTTTTAAAGCAAAAGTAAAGGACTGGATATTAATTATCGACTGATCGTTTTGACGTATTCGTTCGCTAAGATCTTTGAATAGTATTTTTAAAAATCAGTTTGGATTTCGGAGGGTAAATCTCCGTTAACCCTTTATTTGTATTAACTAATAACTAAAACTAGAATATAATCTAAAATTCTAAAGAAAATTATGGTATTCTGTGGTTTTCTTAATTCCATAAGGTCTTGACCGATATACAGACGTCAGGCTATTAAGAGTTAGCGGTTCTGATATATATATATATATATATGTATAGTGTCGAATTCCTCATGGAACAATATCTGATCCCGTCTTGTTCGTTTTATATAAAATATGTGTTGACCGGAGAACATAAAAAAAAATCAAGGGGAAATATTTATTGTTTCGCTGATGATTCAGCTATCGTTTTTAAGAGGATATAATAAGTTTCAGAAACAATGGAATGTCCGTAGTTAAAAATCGGTATATGTTTATTGATTTTGACAGTTAACTTAAAGAAAAACTAGGGTTATACATCTTACGACGCATATTATGAGATCGATAAAAGGTTATGATTTAGTCGTAATTGCAATTAAAGAGTTGTATGACTATTGATTATACATTGAACTGTAGTTATTCGGGTGATATTCTTGACCGACAGTTAAAATTTCTTATTTTCATTTTTTAAATAAAACTACATTACAGATAGTTTATTATACATTAGTACAGTCGGCAATCGTGTACGGTAATATTTGTGGGCTAATGCTTACGAATGTCACATTACATCTTTATGTACAAGTTTAAATTCATAAATAAAAATTATTGTAATTTTTTTTTGCGTGAATTAGACGATATTCTACTGAAACATTAGAGTTCCGGGTGCAAGCCTTTTCATTATACTATAAATCCTTAATATTTTCTGTCTGTAAAATTGTTACACTTTAAAATCTTTTTTTGTTTTGCAAAAGTTATCAATTCGAGTGACTAATAACAGCGATGTCTGTATTCCTAAATATCAGACAGCGTTATTCGAGAGATGTCTATGATTCAGGTTCGGTTTTATTAATTAAATGTAACATAATTAAAAAAATATATATTGACTCTATCCGTGCTTTTAAAGATAAAATCTATTACTACTATACTTAATTTTTGTCACTTATTTAATTATAATTCATTTATTGACTTATTAGTCATTTACTTGACATGTTAAGTTTGTGTAAAATTGTTATTTGTACATTTTAATTATATTTTTTGTGTGGCACAACTCGTGTGGCTTTTGGTATACAGGATGTATTACATTGTTCTTCCGAGAATTTCGTAACCAATTCTGTTCGTGAAAATGTTCTTATAAACATATGTCCTAAAATGCTTCGTTGGCGAGTTACGAATAGTGAAAAATTTCGTTCGGATTTCAGCTATCCCTGTGAAATGTGTTCGTACTGAAATTTTTAGGACGTTAATTAAGGGCAGAAAAAGTGATTTCGTATGTTTTTTGATATGAATAATTGAATAAAATAGATCCCAGAACCGTATCTGCAGTAGCTTTTGAGAATCTGAGATGAGGACAAATAAATTGGACCAAAAACCATGTTTTTTATGTTGTAATCGACGATAATTTTGTTAAACGGGTAATAGACGCTTAAAATTTTTACACGATACTCGTAGAAAATTTAATTCTGAACAAAATGATGTAAGATAACTTAAATAAAACAGAGGGAATTCATCCCCAACCCATGACGATGTTTTCAATGCCAAGTGTATGACCATACATCTTCTTGTGAAAAAACGCAATTTGGGCTCGATGTGCCTAAGAAGATCACAACGACAACGACTGCCAGGAAGAAGAAAAAAGTTAGCACTTTTTTCTTCTTCCTGTGGGGTAACATATTCAGCTCGATCTCAAGATTGCCCAACCCTCAAAGAAGAGAAGACAATCTTAAAAATCTGTACCCAGCAAAAGATTTCTTTTCCAGCCACCCACAAAGAATACAAAAAGATACTTAGCGCTCGAAAACTCGTTAAATCAGATGTCTCTTTCGCCGCTGCGATAGCAGGTAAAGCTCCTGTAAATGCAGGCAACTAACAGTACGGATACTGCAGTGAGCTGAAAAAGCTTTTTCAGATTTTATCTGATCAGGTTACTTCGCTGACTGCAACTATTAATGAGTTAACGAAGATGAATAAAAAGTCAGTAGTAAAAAGTCAAACTAATGAAGCTAACACTAGTGACATTTCTCTGAAAGTCCCTGTCCCTAAAGTTTGGCCTTTGCGGACAGGAGCATATACATAGTTGGTAAACCACCAAATAAACTCCTTGTTAAGGGAACCCACGCAAAAGCTTCCTCCGGGATGTCATCTTCCCAGTTATCTTAATCTCTCCCTCCAACACCACGTGTACTGAGGATATGGTAGAGGAACCGCCCGATCCCAGGCCATCCGATTTCCTTAAAATCAAAAACTAGAAAAAGAAAACCGGATCACCTATAACTAACTTTGTCATCTATTTATCTTTTTTCCTTCACCTAACTACCTTTTATTTATGAGCATCATTCAGTGGAATGTTGGAGGTCTTCGGTCCCGCATTGAAGACATTAGAACATTGAAATGCACACATGAACCGTTAATCATGTATTTCTAAGAAACATATATTACGAAAAGATGTGGTAACACTTGGAGACTATATCAGTGAGAGACTATCTGTTAGATAGCAGAGAGAAATGTTCTCTGTTTTCATGTAAAATGAGGTGTCGGGGTCTTGGAGAAGAGAGTGCCTCAGGGAAGTGTCGTAAGTGCTACCTTATTTTCTATAGCCACCAACAATATTACTAAATGTGTACAGCCACCTGTTTCATGTTCAATTATTTGTTGATGATTTTGCTGTATATATTACGTCCCGTTCGAGGAAGAAGTCATGGAGGAAATACGTGGACACCATCTCGCGTACTACTCCCACGTCTTCTGTGTGGAAAAAGATCCGTACAATCTGCGGATCACCAACACAATCCATTCTCTGACTCATTCATGAAGGAGAACTTGTTACAACACCCTCGGCAGTAGCAAATAACATGGCAGATTGTTTCCGTCGGTATCCCTCACCTCAGCATACAGTGATGAATTTCAGAGGTACAAATTACAAATGGAATTATTATCTTTGAAGTTGGTGATTTGGTCGGTGAATTAAACACTCCGTTCTCATTCAGCGAGTAGTCTCACGCACTTACGAACTCACCTGACACCTCCCCTGGACCTGATAGCATTCGTTTGAGCATGCTCTCACATCTTCCTTATTCGGAGCTTCAACACCTATTGAATATCTATAATAACTTATTCTCCTCCAAAGTTTTTCCTTCTGTCTGGCCAGAAGCCATTGTCGTACCAGTACTTCAACCTGGTAAAGATAAAGCAAGCCCCTCAATCTACCGCCCTATTTTCTTGACAAGCGTGATATGCAAATTATTGGAGAGAATGGTGAACCACAGGCTTACACGGTATTTGGAGAGACATGGCCTTTTATCTCCAAAAACCGTGCGGTCTCCAACTAGGACGTCTTTCGTTGACCATTTAGTGATATTGGAATTGGCAATCCAAAACGCTTTCCTTCTCCCGCAGCGCCTTCGCCATCTTCTTGGACGTTAGGAAAGCGTATGATACGGCTTGGCGACGTGGATTCCTAACACCCTTAAAGAATGGTGAATTAAGGGCAATATGCTTGCATTTATTAACAGTGTCTTGAAGGACCGAACATTACGTGTTAGGGTTGGAAATTCTCTATCGGGTAGCATCCTCTTGGAGAAGGGAGTGCCTCAGGGAAGTGTCTTTAGTGCTACCATATTTTCTATAGCCATCAACAATATTACTAAATGTGTGCAGCCACCAGTTTCATGTTCATTATTTGTTTTTTCTGTATATATTATGTCCCGTTCAACAGCCACAGCATAGAGATTACTACAGAACACAATATCTCGCCTTGAAGCTTGGTCTGAGGTTACCGGCTTCACCTTTTCACCTGAGAAAACTAAATATGTAGTCTTTTCTCGGCTCCGGGACCCTTCTATTCCGCAAATACTCCTCAACGGAGAACTGATTGCTGTCTCTTCTGACAGATTTCTAGGTTTAGTTTTTGATAGCCGTCTTACATGGGTAAAACAGATCAAAGAATTAAAAGTAAAATGTTTTAAACTTTTAGATATGCTTTGAGTTCTCAGCAACACAAATTGGGGAGCCGATCGGTCGAGTATGATACGCTTTTATTATTCTTTAGTTCGTTCCTGTCTAGATTACGGTTGTGTCTCCTAATCTTCAGCGCATCATAGAGTACTAAAAATGCTGAATGCTGTACATCATTCTTTTCTTTGGTATGCCACAGGTGCCTTTAAATTAAGCCCTGTCGTAAGCTTGCTTGTTGATTACGGTTAGCCATCACTTTGGGACAGACAGGGGACCAGCTTTTATTATCCTACTTTTGTCTGTCTCAGAGGACAGCCAAATAGCCAAATCACCCTACATTTAACTCGGTGTTGGGAATCCTAATTTAGTTAAATATGAGAATCATCCTCGGTGTACTGTCCCTGTAGGTGTTCGTACCCATCGTCTATTACATCTTAAAAATGTTGCCAAGCCTTCAATTTTCCCAACATATCCCGGTAGATATGGGAAACACTGTAAACTCCGAATTTTACAACGGGGTAGTGGAACGTTTGCCAAAGAATGTGCAAAGAAAGAGACCTAAAAAATGGGCCAACGGCTTTCTTCTTCATCATGACGGACCGTGGCACAAGTCGGTTTTGATTTGCGTGTTTTTGCCCGCTAAAAGTCTTCACAACAAATTGTAAATAAGCAGTTTAAACAGGACCATGATTTTAACAGCAATAGCACAATAGGTGTAACCAGTGTATTCTTCAAGCCGTTACCTCATCTCGCATGAAAATAGCGACACTACCACTCTCTTTGCTATCTAACAAGCAGTCGTATCTCTCATTGATATAGCCTCTGAGTGTAACCACATCTTCTTGCAACAGATGTTTTTCTTGGAAATACATGATTAACCATTCATGTGCGCGCATCAATATTTTAACATCTTTAACGCGGGACCGAAGACCTCTAACATGTCACTGAATGATGCTCATAAATAAAAGGTAGTTAAATGAAAGAATAAAGATAAATATTTGAAAGCGTTAGTTATAGATCAGATTTTTCTTTTTGGAATTTTTGATTTTAAGGAAATCTGATTCCCTGGAATCGGGCGGTTCCTCTACCATATCCTGTAGTATACGTGGTGTTGGAGGGGGAGACTTTGATAACTGGGATGATGTGGATGACATCCCAGAGAAGGTTGTTGTTTGGGCTCTTTTAACAGGGAGCCTGTTTGTTGGTTTACCACCTGATGTATTTACTCCTGCCCGTGTAGGCGAAGCTTTGAGAACAGGAGTTTTGAGAGGAATCCCACTGTTGGATTCACTAGCTGCAACTAGCCGCTTGTTGTTCACCTTAGTCAGCTCTGAAATAGTGGCTATGAGTGAGGCAACGTGATAAGTTAATATCTGAACAAGTTTTTCAGCTCGTTGCAGGATCCAGACTGTTGATTGCCTACGTTTGCAGGAGGCTACTTTGATGTAGCGCCGGCAAAGGACATATCTGTTTTAACCAGGTTCCTGGAGTTGATGGTCTTTTTATATTTTCTCCGTGCCGTCGGAAAAGAAAGTTTTTGCTCGGTAGCGATTCTGAGAATTGCCTTTTATTCTTTGAAAGTTGGGCAATCTTGGGAGCGAGCTGTATGTGAACCACTGCAGTTCGCGCATTTTTCATCTTCTACGCATTCAGTGCCATTGTGGCCTTACTTCGCCCATCGAGCACAGATCTCCGTCTTTGGGCAAGATGTTGTAGTGTGACCATATCCTTGGCATCTAAACATCATCGTGGATTAGGTATGAATGGTCGTACCCGAACTGACAGGTAATCCACTTTAATCTTTTCTGCTGGTACCGAGAGACTGAAAATCAGAATGAGAGAAGATACTGGTTCTTCCATTCCGCTTTGGCGTTTCATTATACACTTTACCTCCTAAACATCTTGAGAAAGAAGCTCATCAGCTATTTCAGCGACATTCATATCTAAAAGATGTAAAAAATTACACCCCGGCTCGTATTTAGAGTTTTGTGGCATTTTACAGTTATATTTATACCACCCATATTTGTCAGACGTAGCAGAGATCGACTCTGCTCGTCATTGTACGTTTCACTTCGTCATTGTACCGCTCCAGCAGAGCGCACGCGTACTGGAGCTAGAGCTGATTACAACTGGTTTACCCAGGTTCCCAGAGATCCAGACATCGTTCGAGACTCACTAAGTAGAGCCATTCACCCATCGGCACGATATTTCCCACCTTAGGTTACGATTGCTTTTCGTAAGTGGTAGCAACGTTGCTCCATATCCAGTGCCCACTTACCTGTATGCTAGGTCAGGACGGCTAGCGTTCTGGCTTCGAGCCCGACACACCCTGCGAAGACCTTGCAGGGCGTGCGTCAATGCATTCCTTCATCGTCGGTTAAGGGGAAAAAAAAAGGTAGCAACGTCACCGAGTGTATGTGTAAGAAAAAATAGTGTATAATGTTGTGTAGTTGTGAGATTGTATATGTTGTAAATTGCGTTGTGATCTTAGTGATGTGTATAGTGTAATGAGTTCTGCAGCTAAGAGTATAGTGGGAAGAAAAGCTGCAGAGGCTAGAGCCGTGGGGACGCCAACCCCGAAAAGACTCACTAGTAGAGCTAGTAAAATTAAAAGAGTTTTGGCGCCTATTTCTTGCGATCCTCTGCCGACTCTTTTTTTATTTATTTTTTATAAGTTTGTATTTCAATAACTATTTAGCACATGTTTTTGCTTCCATAATATTAATAGCGGTCAGTTATTTTTTCTGATAATTTTTTTTTTAACGAAATATTCGCTGTATTTACGTGTAGATCCGTAGTGTGTTCATCGTCGTTTAATCTATTTGTTGCAGATAAATTAAAGAAAACTATCATCGAAGAACGTAACGAAACTATCGATCGCTGTAACAGACCGAAGCCTGACGATGTCGCTACGGAAATAAATCGGATCGACCAGAATTTTCCGCAACCTCGTAATTCCCAGCCGATTATTGAAAATAAAACTAAAGATAATAGTGATGATGAAAAAGAAGAAGAAGAAAATGATGAAGAGAAAGGAAGCAGATCACGACTTCCTTCCGGTAAGTGAAATACAATATTTTAACAAAAGTAACTATTGAAAATTTTTAAAACATTCTTTGACTACATAAATTTGTGAATAGTGCAATGGATCGAAAGTTTTATTAAACTAAAAATGTTTAATTTTTATACGATATATTTCATTTTGTTGGTTATTTGTTTCGTTTAAATTGTTATTTATACGAGTACGTCGATCGAATGTCAAAAAATTTAATTCTCGGTCACAAAAATTATAATCTTTGCTTGAAATGTTTTTTGTTATTAATAATAGATCCGTGAATATATTTTCTTTTAACCGCATTACTCTCGTTCTGAACTAAGAAACATTTCTTTTCGGAACTCCATCGATAAAATAGGTTTTTCTTTTTTAGATCAAAGTTTCTTTTCAGAACTTCTCTATTAACATTATGACCTTTCCCTTTATATGCGCATCGTCAACTGCGTCAAATTTTGACGATGTAAAGGTCCAAACGGCTTAGAGCCAGGCGTATTATTCCTCGGTTAAATTTTTTAGAAAGAGTAAATTAAGAAATTTGTACGTTAACAATCTATAAACATAAATAAAAATACTTCAAAACCTGTAACAAAAACAATGAGAAATCAAAAATTAAATTACAGAAATACACATAAAGACAAGCGGAAAGGGATTACCTAAAAGGATCAAGCATTTTGCATTTTAATGAAAGAAATCGTCAACAACAGTTTTCTGAAGAGCTCGTTGTATTTCTTCATACGATGGACCTTCTTGCTAATATATTTATTTTTAAAATATGTCTCATAAAACAAACGATTCTTTTCCCCCGATAACATCGAGTGCGTTCGTTAAACGAACTCGAGAACCCTTAAATATATCGTAGGTTTTTATTTATATAAAAATGCGTCTAATTTTTTTATTCTTTTTTCCAATTACTTTTTTTGTAATTGTACATAAGGTGTGTGTACGACCTTGTTATAGATCTTTTGATAGCGGGTTAATCGAACCGTGAACTTAATCAAATGAAATATTTTATCTCTCGAAGTTTAACTAAATTCTTCTTTTTTTAATTTTTTATTATTATTATTAAATATCTATTCTTAAATATCTATTTTTGAATATTTTCTTTTATTTCCTTATAGCTTCTTCTTGTTAACATTTAACTTAATATTTTACTGACGTAAATATATGTATGTAGCGTGTCTCACGAATAGATGATAATTACAACTAGAATAATTAAAAACAGTTAAATAATTATTCGTGTTTATAACTATGTGTTAACTTGTTTTATTCAAATTGAACAGATGTTTAACAATATAACATCTGTTTTTTAATCATTTTTACCAGCTATTTTTTAATGAATAAAAAATATGATTTATCTATAATTAATGTTTTTATTTGGAAGCAATCATTTTGTTTCTATTCATTCTAGAAGGTAGGAATCCTATAAAATGGGCGACTGATATATGAGTGCATGTGAATGTGTCTATACACACATTTTTTAAATTTAAATATCTTATAATGTGTTTTTTTAATTTTTTATTTCTTTTATTTTGATTCCAGTTTTATCTACTCGTATTAAAGGTATTTTACAGATTTTCACGAGAGATTTTATAAAAATATATTTTAAAATCCCGGTACGTGAATATTTTGTTAAAGTTCATACGAACCTAGTCGGCAGCTTGTACCTTAATTTATTTATATTTAGAATTTATACATGTTTCAGGTAAAAAATCCTGAATTTTCCGTAAATAATAATAAGTTAAAATAATAGATATAAATAATAAGAATTATTATAACAACGGAAATAATTTAAATAAAAACATAGAAAAATTCTAATTTTGCGAGAAAAATTTACAATGTCAAATCACGACCCATACGAAATCCTTATTTCCTTATTTTTATTTATTTCTTATTATTACTCTTATAATTTAATTATTTATTTCCTTATTATTTCGAATAAAATAAATATATAGCAAACGAATACCGTTGTTCGTTCCGTATCGGTATACGGTTTCTTCGTTCGGTCTCTACAGAAAAATATTCCTTTCTTTTTTATTCGGGCTCGTTTTTTTTTCCCCCTTTTCGAAAGAATCCGTAAAAATATCGCAATTGTTTCTTTCTAAAAGAAACGTTAACCGTACAGCATAGAGAATCTTTTATAGAGACGAACGAAGAAACGTTGAAGCCTCCGGGTACTCTTGATGGTTCGCGCTGTGTGGCGGGTCAGGTAAAGGGAGATAGATAGTTCAAGGGAGGTTTGTTCTGTTGTTTGTTATTGTGTAACCGTTTATTGTGTGTGATATCTATATATTAAAAGAGCGCGCAGAAAAAGGGCATTTTTCACGTATCGGTGAACACATCTCTTCAAATCATGTCGATTAATACTACTGTGTATTCGCAGTAGGCGGCTCGGTTGTTATTAACAGATTACACCAAAACTGCCCTCCGCACTCTTGACTGCTCGCGCATATGTGGATCAATTTATTCTATTGAATGGATCTTACGATAAAAACGGAACGAATATATACGCCTTGTTTCCAGGGTCGAAAATTATAACCTAAGGGCTGCAATCGATTCTCGTATTAGACTATTTATTATATATCATAACGGTTTTGATGAATTTAATAGATTATATTTTACAAGGATTCTGACATATGTTTTCTGTTTTACAAACTAATATATATATTTCATTACGTATAAAAAATAATTTAAAAAAGAATCGCGATTAATTTTTTCTTGCAGTGGAACTTGCGTATTTAATTAAAAATATTAAAAGATAAATTTGTAGATGATAAGGATAAACAAAAAATTTGAATTTTTTTTTTAACAATCCTTCATTATCCATCAAGTTCATTAAAATTATGAAATAAAAAAAAATTGTTAAGTAATAACCTGGTTGATCTTTTAAATGTTAACCTGTGACATTTTTAACGAGTAGCTTTCTCCAGGCTTATTGAAGACAAGATCTAGCTCCTAAATTAATAAATATTAAAGCTGACGTAATAATTTTTGAAAATAAATTATCGACAAAAGTCACGGTCCCCTAAGACAGTTTCTATTTTCACTGTACTTTGTCTCTCCGATTTTCTGTATCTCCCGCTAAAAAATTAGTGAGATCCTGATAATATTGATCGCGTTTTGATTATGAGTGCTCTTTCCTTTTTGGGAGCGGCTCAATTTATCGACAGAAATTTATTAATAATTACCAAAATAAAATCCTCAGTTTTTTCTGAAATTTATTTTTGGGAGAATATTCGCAATAAATAAATTCATTTCCGGGAATATTCTCGACACGCATCTCTCAGCATAACGACTGACTCCGAATAAAAATGCGTTCGGCATACTGCGGATCCGTAGACCGAATAGTCTATAGTCAGTGTGTACACTGTGCATATAGCTAGCGAAGATAGATCGTTCGATTAAGCGTCATTAAACTGGAGCCGAAACATATTCGATTTTATAATTATGTATAATGTATTAGAAACTTTTCCGGCCTCCGTAGCCGAGTGGTAGCGTCTCGGCTTTTCATCCGGAAGGTCCCGGGTTCGAATCCCGGTCAGGCAT
>JAAAKQ030221739.1:0-11448 GCA_010016005.3 Zanna intricata | reverse complement strand
GGGCGGTAACAAGATTTTGCGAGCTGCCAGGGATTGCTCTGTAGCCCCCTCATGGAGTCTTGCCATAACTTGAGTTAGGCAAGACTCCACTTACTTTAAGTAATGTCATGTGGGTGGTCAGTCTATCAGGTTTAAAATAAATTGATTTTGTTTATAATCCTGATCTTTGTGTTTCCTTTCTAATTGATGGTAAGCCAGTTAACTATTTTCACCTACTAGCTGATAAAGTATTAGAATGGAAATTAATCTCATTTATTATGGAAATCTGTAACAAAAGATCAATTTCACATGTTTCTGGGACTTGTTTTATACATGAGAACATTAAATTGAACAGAATAATGATTATTGGAGTACCCACTATTTAATATACTGGCTTTCCATAATTATATAGGCCAAAATAGATTTACAATCTATTCCGGCCAATCTATATCATTTTAATTATGAGAACTTTTCATTTTTGTAATAATGAACAAGCAGTAGGTAATGTTATTCATAAGATACAACCTTGAATTGATTTTTTTAGTGAAAAAATGGCTAATTTGTATTATCCTAAAAAGAAATTATGTGCAGATGAATCTATGGTTTTGTGGTGTGGATACCTAATTTTTTAACAGTATATTAAGAATAAAAAACATAAATATGGAATTAAAAACGTTTTAGATATGTGGTATTTTAAAATCAATAATAATAATATTATTATGTTAACATAAATAATTATGTTGCACATAAATTAATATCGTTTGCTAAGAGATAAAGATTAAATTCAGTTGGCACCAAATTGCATGTGTGAGCCCTACAGAACATGCATTCATTCAGGAAGCCACCTTTGCCAAGAGGCATTGTACATATATATGGCTTTATAAGCAATATTAGTGTAAAAATGTTAGTAACTCCTTCCTGGTTTTATCCAAATTATTACTGCTAAAAATATTAGTTGGATTTTCAGAAAAAGTTTGTCAGATCGAATGTCACTTGATTTATATGTTAACTCGTTCAAGATCTTCCAATTCCTTTGTTTAAAAATCCAAAATGATAATATATATATTTACTCAGGCTTCTGCAGCTGAAAAACTTGCATTGCATTTCCAAATCTTTTTTTTAATGCTCCTCATAGATTTTAGAAGTTCTTAGAATTTTATTTATGCAGTTTTTTTTACCTTTATCAAATGTCATCAGAAAATAGACCAAATATTTGAAAGCACACCAATTAATCAGTTACTAATGTTTAATTTAGAATTTAACTTGAATTTTTTTTCTCTAAATTAGGCATCTAATCAGGAACAATTAGTAGTCATATTAGGCATCTAATAAAGAACAATTTATAAAACTTCTATTTCCTGGGATGAGAGTCTATTTAAGTTTTATAAATTGTTTTTCCTTTGTATTATAAAAAGCTCACTTTTTATAAGTTAGTAATAATAATTAGGTATATTCTTTCTATTAGACCTATTAATATAATCCTATAAATAAAACTAACTAATGTAAATATAATCCAATTAATTCTGTAGACCTATTTAATATAATCCTAAATATGGGAAGTAAAAAGTTTCTTAAAGTAAGTATCTTTCTATTAAAACCAGTTTTATAAAATGTTAGTATTACAAAAAAATAAAATTGAAATCTTGATTTTCATTTATGTCAAGATTAATGATAATCATTTTAAATATTTTATAAAACCAAAAAAACACCTTTAAGCTTTTATCATAATCACAGCAAATTAACTGGGAATAACAGATATTTCTGTTAATAGTGAATTTATTTTTCTCCATTTAAATTAAAGTTTAAATCTTAAGTAACATATGTGATACTCCTCATAGAAGTTGCTCCAGAGCCAAAGAACAAACATGACATCCCCGCCATCATAACAACTGAGGGAAATAAATATAAATAAATTTTTAGAAAGAGTAACTATCTATATCACAACAAGAAGGATGGGGAAAATGCCATTGCTAAAAACATAAGAGAACAAACAGAAAACATAGTAGGACACACAAGCCATGTGTGTTATGGCTTAAATGTGTGTGGCATGTATAATCCATTTCCAGTAGATTTGATGAAGAAACAGCCTAGATATTTCTTGATCTATATACATGAAAAGACATAGTGATTTTAGGCTTATTTTTTCTTATTGGTTATGAAAAATGAACCACTAATCCATTACTGCTGTGTTTTTTTAAATTTTTTTCTGTATGATATTTTTTAAAACAAAGTCATGGCTTACTTTCGCAGGTGTAGCATATAAATTTACTTAATTTTTTATCCACCTTGACCTCGGTCACTGCACACAGCACAGTCCTTTAATTTTCTGTCTTCCAGGGGAAACAATAAGTGTAGTTTGCCGTCTAAGCATTGTTCCAGTTCAATATTGCTTTGGCTACGTCGTTTGTTATAATTTCTTATGTCTCCCACTAATTGCTTAAGTAATTTCCTAAAACACGTCTGACTTTTGCATTTTGCGGATTATTCATTGTAAACAAAATATAGGAATACTATAGCAGTTTCCAATAACCAGAAAAACACTTTACCCCACCATTTTATAGATTTTTGGATAAATGTGTAGGAAGATATGTACTGATCTGGCAGATCAACACCCCCCCATCAACTTGTATTTGCAAACTGAAGTAGGTTTCTTTATACTTTCTACAACTCCCCATTCTTGACTCATCTAACTGTTTGCATTGAAGCACTGTACAATGAGGTAAGCACTTCTGTTTGTTTTGTTTTCCTAGTAACCGGATAAATCTTTCAAAAATAAATATAGACAAATATTTTGGAATGGTCACCAGTGGTGGACAGTCCTAGTGCGTAGGGAAATCATTAGTGGTGGCCATCCGACCTCTGGTAAAAAAACAAATAAAATCTTCTCTGAGCGAAAATGGAAGTGGTGGTGGCCCATTTGACCTGAGAAGACAAAGCTTCAATAATCAACTTAGAGCTGGTGTAGAAATGACAGTGGCCATCTGAGTGCAAAGGATTAAATTTGGTAATTATTAAATATCCATTATATACTGGGGGGGGGGGTCCCCCCTAATGATTTTCATTTGTATCTTTAATAAAATTTGACATTTACTTAAGTTTAGAAGTGATTTTGAGGTAATGAGGTAAGAAAGAAAATGTGTGAAAAAATAATGGTAGATTTTTATGACATCTCTCCCTTTTGTATACAGAGGTTACAGTAGGATGTCGCTTTTATTTGCACACTTCCAAGATCATTATCAAAAACTGACAGCTGTTTTAGAAACAGCTTAAATTTGTAAAAGTAAACAATGTTTCAAACAAAAAAATTAATGATGTGCAAATTTGTTTCTTTCTGAAAAAAAACACTATTAAAAAACATAACTGTATAATTTTTTAATTTAAAAACTAAAGATTGTTAGGTAAGAATGTTTCCCATTGATTTAAAAAGATATGTTACAGAATAATATCTGCATCTTAAGTTTTTATTTTTTGAGAAAAAAAACCATCTTATTTCAATAGCAGAATATTATTTTTAAATGAGTAGCTGGAGATTTTTCTGCATACTTTCAAAATGCACTTCTGTACATTCTATGAAATATTTTTAGATTTTGTATAATTTTTTGACAGTTTTCTTTAAGTAAATAAAAACAATTGCTTTAAATTACTAACATGACATTTTTCTACACACATACATATTTATATTACAATTTTCTTTGGATCCTTTGTGGGTATAAAATCAATCTCCCAGGGTTCAGAAAATTCTCAGTGTGACATAATGGTGCAAAAATGACCAAATAACATACATTTGTAAGTATGATCCTTTAGTTGGCATGCTGCAAAGTTTCAGACAAGTGTTTAGTTGATTTTTTATGGCAATCAAGTAAAGTTGGACGTTTTGACATTTCTGAAAAACTGTAAAATTAAAATTCTAACTACACTGATAAATATAATTTTTGTTTCATAACGTGTGATATGATTTTAATCTGTTTTTTGATGCTGAAAACGAATATGAACTCAGAATCTTTCTATCATCCATCATTTTTGAAAAATTTTAATTAAAGGATTTTTTTCATTTTACAATGTATAGTTAACATTTTAAGCTCCTGTATTGTATTTTGTTAGCTAATGTTTTATTGTTTAATTTTGTTGCATTATTTGTAAGCTAAAAATAGACAGTACTAGACAAAGAATTAAATCATATCATAGTCGCATGTTATGACATCTAATACTGATGAAGAGTGAGCCTTCATGGACAAGATTAATCATGTCTGTGTAGATGAAAACACAGCTTTATTGTTTGTATTTAGCACTGGATTAAAGAATGAATTACTTTTGTTCAGTCTTACTGATGTTTCAAGTTTGTTAACTTGCTTATGGATTTCAATTTATCAAAAAATCAAGCTGAATTGTTAGGATCAAGACTGCAAGATTGGAATTTACTTCAAAAAATACAAAAATTTCAAGCTTTTGAAGAAAAAGCACTTTCTCAGTACTTTATTGATGAAAATAATTTGGTTTAATGCACAAATATTGATAATCTTATGTTGCACTTAGGACAAATTCATAAACCTGAAGACTGGTGCCTTTTCATAGATTCGTCCAAGTATAGTTTAAAAGTGGTTCTACTACCCAACGGTAACAAATATCCTTCAATACCAATTGCTTATGATATTAATTTGAAACATACGATTTGATGAAAGACGTTCTTGAAAAAATAAATTACAAAAAACATAGCTGGAACATACATGGTGATTTGGAATTATAGTGATTTTGTTGGGCATACAGTTAGGCTATACTGAGTACATGTGTTTTCTTTGCAAATGGGACAGCTAAGCTGGGGATTAACATTATATTATCAAAGAGTGAAAGAAATGAGACAACTTAACTCCAAATGGGAAAAGTGTTATTCATGAGCCCTTAGTTGAAGCCAAAAAAAATTTTTTTACCCCTCCCCATATCAAGCTAGGACTAATGAAAAATTTTGTAAAAGCAATAAAGGATAGTACCAGATTTTTCACATCAGGCAGAAATTTCCAAATGTACCTGAAGGAAAAATTAAAGTAGGAATATTTTTTGGTTGCCAAGAGAGTTAGTCAAAGATTATGCATTTAACTCTATGTTAAATAATGTAGAAAGTGCAGCATGGGCTTCATTAAAAGACATTTACAAAAATCCGATACAATTAGCACGATATTGTTAATCAACTTCTTAGTTCATATAGATCTATGGGATGTAATATTTTTTAAAAATACATTTTCTCCACTCTCATCTGGATTTTTTCCCAAACAACTTTGGAGATGTAAGTGATGAACACGGTGAAAATTTCCACTAAGATATTTCAGTAATGGAATGCCACTATAAAGGGAAATATAATCTGATTTTTGTTGGACATTAATTCGGAATGTGCCTAAAACTACTTTTAAAAGAAACTTTCCCTCAATTTTTTTTTTAAGCATAATTTATTTAAAACTAAGGTCGATAGAAAAATTGTATTTACAGATCTGTAATTGTATGCAAAAAAGCAATTCAAGAAATGATTTCACACTTGAAGAAACAAAAAAGTTTATTTTTGTCTTATCAGTGCTATTATATAAAACACATTATATTTTGAAAGTTTTAACCACAACAGACATACAACAAAAAAGTTATATTCTACTTTAAAAGATTCTTCACTTTTGTCTTTGATGGTATGGGGGCTGAATTTAAACTTTGTTGTACTTCCGTTTAAGATGATAAAAGCTTAGGATGCCCAAAATCCATTATGATCATCCACAATGTCATTAAATGATTCCCTACTGAAGGTATGCGAGCTTGCTGGCAACATAATCATCTTGATAGACCATTTTACACAGTATTTTGGGTATGAAAGGCTTTGTACAAGTTGTTTGCAAGTTTATTAACAGTCTGGTTGAACATGACTTAATGAGGTGTTTATACAGAACACAATTCTGCTGATTTCTTCATATTTTTTTTACAGTAGATGAAATATGATTTTATCATTATACCCCAGAACCAAACAGTGGCTGGGAGTAAGTAAAAGTACACAAGAAAGCAAAAATAGTTTCAGTCAGCAGGAAAAGTCATGGTTACACTCTTCTAAGATCTCATGGTGTGGTCAAAAACTACCTGGAAGAGGCAGGACCATCACTGGAGGGGAGTGTTAGATTTCACTGCCGCACCAATTAAAGGGTGCTCTTCTGGCTAAACATGTTCACATCTGGCCAGAAAGAAAGTGATCTTTCAACACTTTGTTGTTGCAAAACTCATTTTATTAAATCATATCTATTTTGGGCAAAAAAATTCAAAATATTCTGAATACATAGACTCAAACACATTGGAAAAACAATGTTTTATATTTCGTCTAAACATATTATTCTTATATTTTTTAATACTAAGTATTTACAAAAAATGTAATCTTAATAATTTTTAAGAAAATATATCTGTTTGATAAATTTCTTTGCAATGAATTGTAGTGAAACAGTTATATTTAATTTTTTTTTTTTTTTAAGAATTTAATTAACTAAATTTTCTTGCATCAGATTTATCAGCAATGTAGGTTTTTTATTATGAAAAATGTTTATTTATCCAAATTAAGTGTAGTACCAACACGTTTATGTTGAAATCTTTGCCAAGGATGTGTACCTCGTACATGTTCTTCAATTGGTAATGAATATATGTCTGCTGTCATTTCATCTACACTAACCTCGGGATCTGATTTACATTTCTGAGCAGCACTATTTATTTCATCTTTAATTATTTTATCCATTTTCTGAAAAGCAGTTAAAAATATATTAAAAACAGAATACTATTTGTTGATAGAGTGTATAACCTTTAGGTCAGGACTCTGTGAGCTGTAATTTACAGCAAGAAAATGGACACAACAATGGTAAATGAACGTGACTTTACATACTGTATGTTGTAGAAGCAGTAAGAATGTCATTGCTTAATTACCAAGGTTATACTGCCACTATTACTAATTAAGCCAAGCATCTCAGAATGCTAGAGCAAGTTACTATTTCTAAGACCTGCGATAATACCACGATAGCATGTAGAGCTATTTCTTTTAAGAGCTTAATCTAGCCATTAAGTGTTGCTTGTACAAACCGTAATTTACAGCTCACTGAATTTATTCTAACTTATCAAAGTGTATTCCTTACAAGAACTATAACCATGAACAGCATTGACACATTAAATGATTTTGCAAACATATTGTACCTTTATCAAGGGAAGAACTGATAAACTATTTTTATTTATGTTTATTTTTTTACAAACCATCTAATCAGCTGTATGAAAAGGACTGAGAGTGCTTTTATATTATTTCAATACTTTCTCAATCAGTCATTAAAAATTCTACTGATAAAAATAAAGAAGAAGCTTAATATAAACATAGGTTCAGAAATGCTTGATTAGCAAGTGTTGGCTGGTGAAAGATTTTTATCCTGATTTGAGCAAAATCAAGTCAAACTTGTGTTGAAATTAAAGAGGCAAATTTTGTGATGAAAACTTGAAATAAAAAATAGAATTCCAGAACTGTATTTTTATTAAATAGTTCAAGAACTATTTAAAAAAAAAACGATTAAATTTATTTAATTGAGAAAACTGGGATAAAGACAAAATACTGAAGTCAGAAAACTTATTTATTGCACTAGTTATCATATATAAAATTAGATTTAACAAAAAATTGTTTAATTTAGTGGAGTGCCATGTAAGAAACAAACAATGTGAGGGTTGTTCAGTAGACAATACTACTAAGAATTTTTGATAAATAGAAAGAAAAAAGAAACTGAACCCTTTTAAAAAAAGAAGCAAATAAGTTAAAGTAAATTAACAAAATAAAATCTTCATCAAAGAGAATAATATAAAAAACAATGCAAAGAACCAAAATTAAAAAAAAAAATACAAATACTCAAAATTAAAATACCTCACAAGTATGATTTATAAATGTAAAGTAATTAAACCAGAAAAAAGAAAACTATTATTCTGATGAAGAAAAATAGTTATTACAATGACAATGAAACTAACATTACTTTTCAACATCCCTGGTTACATTTAAACATTTTTCATATCTTTATGCGATGTCCACTATAAGTTTATATCGCATTCTTGTCTTGGCCTGCTGGTTGTTGCCAAATAAAAATTCTTCTAGAGGATCAAACACAAAAAGATTAAATGGTGCAAAATCAGGACTAACACTTTCCAACCAACTTTTGAATAGCTTTTCCAACTTTTGAGCAGTATGGAGTGGGCTTAATCATACAGAATAATATGCTTTTTAAGAGAGAACAATGACATTTACTCATTATTGAGGGTTTCACTTTATTTTCTAGCATTTTATATCATTAGATTGTATGTTATTCTAAATAGTCACAATAAACTGGGCCTTTATAGTCTCAAAACACTTATCATTTTATATAAGTGCTATCACCGATACATAAGTTTTGAGTTTTTTCCTGCAGGTGAACTTGGATGTTTCCATTGCTCAAAAAGATGCCCAAAATGATAAATCCAACTTTCATCACAACGTATCATCATTCACTAAAAGCCATCGTTTAAGTTCCTTGCACATGTGAAATCATGTAAATAGATGTGAATTTTGTAATCTTATGTTGCCTATGCTGGAACCAATCTCAAATATATTTTGAAGAGATTCAGCTTACCATGGATAATGGGATGAACAATACTGACACTCATCCTACAAATTTAAGTACTTTCTTGAGTTTTTATTCATCTGTACTTACAAATAAAATCACTAATGTGATTTTGCAGACTTCCAGCGATCTTTTACAGTGATGAAATCTGTGACTCTTGTTCTGCCTGATTTTAACTGTTCAGGTGACTTTTAAAACTTTTCACAGTTAATACACCTTTCAGGTACTGTTTTATAAACTTGAAGTGAATTTCAGCCAGTTTTATACCTTCAAAAAAAGTTTTATCATAGTATGTTGTTCCTTCATAGTACACATTTCAAATGAAGCCTACATTTAAAAATAAAAGTAGTCACAATAAAGGAAATCCTTTCACAAGAGCTGATATTTTCTGTGTCAGGGGTGCCATCTTGAATGTCAATTTCCATTTTTTTCTTTTTATTAAATACATTTTCTACTGTTACCAAATGTCTCTTTAATTATTGAACTATCCTTAAAGTACAAATATAAAAATGTGTATTTAAAAAAAAAAAGATGATCCACTTTCTAGTACAAATAAAAAAAAATATTATATTTACAAATTTAAAACTAAAATAAAATTCATACACTACCAAAAACAGTTAAGAGGGAGGACATGCTGTTTAATGTAGTTGACAAGACTGATAACTAAATACTGCATTGTTTATACCAACATAAAATGAATCTCTTATTTACCACAGTGTTAAATACTTGCTAACATTTTGAGGATAAATTCCTGATTTAATTATACTTTACAATGTAAAAAACAATAATTAATGATTGACCGAGGATGTACTGAAACAAAAAAAGGGCTCTCAAAGATGCATGCTTAACATCTAATGGGTAATTTTTTAAAAAACACATCTATAATTATTAATATTTGTAACTACTTTTAAGTAAATTTTAAAGCACTAACAGTGAGCTGTTATTACTAAATTTATCATTCAGCATTCTCTCAAATGTATAAATCCCATTTCAGATAATGTCATTTTATATTTATTTATACCCTTATTTACTTATTTTGAGAAAAAAATAATCTCTGAAAACTGATGAATGCAGTGTTATAAGAGAACCTTTAAAATCTACTCAAAATTCTTTTTTTTTAATTTTCAAGGGGAGGGAAACACAAGTTCTTTATTGCCCAGGGACTACAGAGAAAATAGGTTAATCAAATTGGGAATAATAAGTGAAATGTTTTCAAAATACATAAACTTTCCAGTTTTTCATGTGACATCTCCAGTTACTGTTGCTGTTTTCTCATCGTAATGATAAATAATGTTAAAACAGGCAGTTGAGTTAGGTATTACAAGTATTTAAAATATCAAGAAGTTTGCTGAATTTGAATTGTATCTGTTCATTTAATATTTTACTATCTTTAAATTCTTATGTATAGGCATATTATGATGTGTAGAAAGTAAATTTTGTCAGTCGGTGTTGATAAATTTGTGATTTATATGATGGAGGGAGGGTTTGACAAATTTTGAATCTCTGTTTCTATAGAGGGCTTTTAGATGTTCATTATATCTTTGTTATGAATTACACCTTGTTTGATCAGTGTAGAACATCATGCACCCAGAGTAATTCAGTTTATAAATTCCTATAGTATTGTATTTATTTGGAAATTGTGCTGTGTGGTTTGCTTCATTTACTGTTGTCAAGGTCGCATATTAAATTTTATAATTTTTTTCTTTCATATTCATCGTACTTTTTATCACATTCTCAATGTATATCTGGGACAGGGATGCTAAATTTTGAAAACTTTGTACTTATTAAATTTGATTTAGTTTTGTCATTTAGAAGGTGTACAATTTTAAACGCCATAAAGGATGTTTATTGTTTTCAAGTGAAATTGGATTATGGGAAATTTACTTTTTTTTCAAGACGAGAAAAAATGTTAATCCCAAATTACAAACAAAGGTGTAACAATACACATGTTAAATAATCAGTTATTTACTTATGACTTTTTTGTAAAACAAAAAAACATAAAAAAATAGACTAGATTGATTAAAAAAGAATCAACTTAAAAATTCAAGTAAACAAGAACAAATCAATGTAATGAAATATGATAGAATGTAGGAGGAATTTATTCTCAGTAGGCATCTAGTAAAGTGTTGTATTCATTGGTCACTGAACTGTAATTCAGATGGATATCTTTATAAATCACAAAATTCAAGTAAGAATTTGTTCTCAGATAATGGCCTTTAGTTTAATTCAGCATATATGACCACTTTAATGTACTGTTATCAATCAGTAATTGTCTGCTCTCATCCTGGATAAAGATATCCCAATCTCTCAAGGAATTATAGGCAAGACAAGCAATCACTAAAGAGGGTTTAATGTACTCTTATAGGTGCGTTAATTTGTCTCTTAGTTCTTCAGTAGTTTGTGACCTATTTCTCACTATCCAGTCCTTTCTGTTATCATTGATCTCTTATCCCTCAAGATGTTTTTCAACTTTTGGCGAGTCATCCATTTGAACCATTAAAATGTAGAATGTGAACCTTAAAATGCAGAACCTGTATTGTTACTATTCCATTAACATTTTTGTACTTTGGTGGACAGCAGCTTGGCACATGAACTAATCCAAGCAGTCTTTCTTATTATGACAGTAGAAAAAGCCTACCTCTGGGTTTTGTGCTTACTTGGTAGAGTTAGGTCTTTCAGTTCCTTCTAATATTCATGTTGAGTTAAATACATTCAGATATGGAGAACGTGGCCGGCCTCCGTGGCACGAGTGGTAGCGTCTCGGCCTTTCATTCCGGAGGTCCCGGATTCAAATCCCGGTCAGGCATGGCATTTTCACACACGCTACACATCATTCATCTCC